>LUCH01000446.1:184088-212599 GCA_013368495.1 Paragonimus heterotremus
AGCTCTCTGTTAAACTGAAATTGGATATTGCGTGTGCAGAACAATAATAATTCTCTCAACAATTCGTCCAAACCCTGAGGCTCCGTTCGCCGAACACGTCAGCCCAACCCGTGAAACTATTCGTCCCTGTCTCACTCTCCCAGTCTGATTAACACTGACTAAATAGAACCAACTTCGTTTGTGTTCCTAATCACAGCGAAGTAGTGTTACTCTTTTATCCAACTGCATTGCCCTCTCAGTAATCTTTGATCAATAACACTGTAACTCGTCACCTAATTTTATACAATTGTACCAGCCAAACTGTAGAATTTATTGAAAACAGTCTGTTCGCTAACACACTGTTTCACATAAATTTGTTTACTACCTAAGTGATATTAAACTGGAGGAGACGAAAATGATTTGGTAAACAAGAACTAATCGTGAAACTTTGTACCATCAACCTCAACTGTGTACGAAAATATCAAGAACATTCTATTTTCTGTAGGTCAGTAATTATGAGGTAATAAGCAGTGCTAAATGTATTGCATGAGAACGGCTATGATTAGAGCTTATTAAGTAAATGATACCCAAGGCTAGCAGATGACGTTCCAAGGAATTGCTGCTCTACGAGAACGTTCTTCTGGAAAAAGTAATTTCAGTAAATTCGAAATGTTTCGGATTAGGTAGCTTTTTGGAAGAAGAACATCCTGAACTGTAAAGTTAGCTTCTTTCAGGTAATATTTGCAGGTTTAGTTTCTCATGAAGATAAAACAGGACGGTAAACAAGTCAGACTTGATATATGATCAGCTCATTGATGGAATCCGTGAAAAATTCATATACATTGCAGAGATGCACCGCTCAAAAGGTTACATTCTTATGGCATTTAGGGTCCTCTACTGTTACACCACACATGTCAAAGAGTAGTGTTCATACTTTTGGTGATACATTGAGTTGCGATTCTAGCGAGTAATCTCAAAGACAGCGATTCAAAATGAGATTTAGAATGTCATCAGAAATTGCGACAACCGAAATAACAGCATCCTGTGAAAAAAAACAGAGGAAACACGAATGACAAGACTGAATTATATCCATTTGAAACTCAACTCTACCAACTGTTTCTGGATGGTTTGATTCATATTGTCTTTATGTATGATCACCCCGAGCCAAATTCGACCAGTTAATTGTTTTTAGCAAAAAATAAAAAGCATACATTCTATTTTTCAATAAATAAACATCAGAGTGGTAGACTAAAGTTAAGAAATCTATGATAGACATGTAGCATGGATTCTGATAAAAATAGGTACCTTGGGTTAGTTATTAAGAAGCAGCTTTGATGTGAATACAAACGTTTCACTTCAGATGCACAGCCGTGGGCTACAGCTCCGTAAAATTTTGTCTGATTAAAAGGTGGTTTACAAGACCACTGCGTTGCAGATGCGGAAGAAACAAGGTATTTAAAATTTTCAGTACGAAGTTCAGTTTTCAGTACGGAGTTCACTGATTCTATGTTTTAACGTCACTAGCTACAAAATTCTGATTTGTACCCATAAATTTCAATATTTCGCTTCTGTTCGATTGATTCAGTTTTGCTTTTACTGAGTCAGTAACGGCGGATAGGTCAGGAAGTAACACAAGAGAACTGTAAAAGCAACATTCAAATAGGTGAGTGTAATTCGTAGTATGTACCTTCAAGGTGAACAGCCACATCAATTGTTCTCATTGATTTCATTAAGCGGCACTTGAAAAACATCTTCACTCTAAAGCACATGGCCACACCTCGGTTTACTAACTGTCAGTTTAGCATTGCTCCACATCTGATCTCTGTTAGGGTAAACAAAGCATGTCTGGAACATGAAAAACAGCCAAATAATATAATTGTTTCATGGAAGTGTGCAATGATGTAGACAACCGTACTTGTATCTTAAAATACGACACAGAACAGCGAGTAATTTGATGATGTATTCGTTAATAGTTCAACAGTCATCAAAAGATGATTTGTGTAATCCCTGTTCACCATTCTCCCAGCGTCCAGAATAGTTAGTAACAAAAGTAGAGTAGATGTGCACAAATACTTTGCCTAGGTCAAGTGCCCCAGTTAATGTGTTCAGTCCTAGAAACCACTTCAGTGTTCTCTACTTACATCACGTGTTCACTAGCGAGTCATTATGACCTAGAGTATAGACCATTCTTGCTCATGTTTCCATTGTTTAATACGGTGTCATGCTGCTTGATACACAGTGAGTTTCAGCTAATTAACCGCTTTCCTAAAGTTGCGCAACATTACATGACGATTTGCTGTTTGGAAGATACATCGCTCATCATTTTGTTCCATTCCTCCTCAGGCGCTCTCAGAATCATTAAATATTGTAAACAACAGTATTAATCTCTCTCGCGATCTAGTGTGCGAATTGCACTCGAAGATGGCATACATTTAGTCAAGGAACATGAACTGACAAAGTGTATATGCACCTTTTGTTGATGTGTAAGTTTTACCTTGTCGAAGTGTACGTTGTCGGCGTGTTTGTGAATACGCGTCAGCAAGTGAAGTGAGTTCTGCACACTGACTCACTTGCGACTTACTTATGTCGCTTACCTCAGACTCATCGGAATCTTTAGATCAATGCCGGTGTTAGAAGCACAAACTGCAAGTGTGCAGAAATCCATGAGGCAACCATGTTGACTACTACGCGCTTGATCTCACATCAGCCACGACTGAATTGTTATATGCCAGGACACTGCACAACAGTCTATAGGAGTGATACAGCTGCAATCACTTGTGGGCGTTGTTTAATTTACGTTGGCTAAAAGGCTGTATTGCTCGTCATCATACTCAACAAAGCTTAATAATTTCTGCGTTTTCAACTTAAAAGAAAACTCAACATGCGTCGTCATCGACTAAGGTTAACAAGTCGGCCACCGCATTCCCGTTCGGAACGATCGGGCAATCTGAGCATTACTCACAAGCTAATGTGCTTGACTTCCCTCCAGGATAAAGTTATCACAGAAGTGATCGTGTACCTTGACTATGCATTAGACGAAGATGGTATCAAAATAGTTATCCACTGGTACTATACATTATGGGGTATTGTTTAGTTGCTTAGTAAGCTGCGTATTAAGCTTTACAAATTCTCTGGTGGTCTTCCAGTTAACACAGTATCGAATTCAATCTAACATTATTGTCGGTTAAGCCATAGAAAATATTGGGTTTACCTGAAACTAACAAATCACGCCCATCCCGAAATATATTTTTTTGACCCAAAACACTTTATGTGAGTGGAAGTGGTTAACAGATTCTCATGAATACATAGTTACCTTCAAGCGGTTGCAAATGACTCTAAACCAGTAACTGCTCTTCAGGATTACGTTCCACCTTTTTAGCATATAGCGTGGCTCTGTTGGATAATGCCTTAGTTAGTGAATAATCAGATGACTTCAACCAAACTCTGACCAGTGAACGACTACCAAAATATTTACAAAAGCCTTTAACTATTTTGATTAGACTTACCGCATCGTCAATCGTTAAACATGCAGTCGAAAAGAATCAGAAGGATAACTTCAATAAAGACATTCAGTTAACATCAGGAAGATGCGTATCTCGCCATCTACTGAGATGTCAGTAAAAAGTATCAGTCCTTATTTGCGTGTCCGAGAGTAGTTCGTTGCGTTCATAGCTGAACTTGACGCGGCATTAATAAGCGCCCGTCTGTGTTTGTAAGGATGTCATAATTTTATCTGCCTTCAGAGGCGCTTACTTTCCCAAAATTACCTAGCCACGTGTTAACCTGTTCTGTAAAAACCTTCAACGTTATTTGAAAAACGTCTTCATATTTTATTAACTTTTTCGAAGAGATCTAGCTGTTTTAGAAAGTGTTTTAAGTAGTAAGTGTACGAGTCAACAAAATACGATTACTATTGTGAGTCGTGATAAGTCTTCGTCATTCACTTTTTGAATACTGTTGAACCCCTAATGTATTCTCTTTGTTCTTCAAACTAAAACACGAAGTGACAATTTACCTCGTTAAAATAATTTATGGTGTATCATTCACAATCCACTGTACGCTAATTGCACCAGGCTGCAATTTAAAATTCATCACTCACAATTTTTGTTTAATACTTCTTGGTAAAAATTTATTTTTTCCCGGGGATATTATTACAAACTGAATCCCAATGAAAAATCCATAACTTTGATTTCTTCACGATCATCAATCATGAAAGTTGTACAGTTCTTCCTATCTCCTGAATCCCAGTCACATGAACTGTCATGTATACCTATCCAAAAGGGATAACTGATTGATCAACTGACATATTGCCAGAAAATATTCATACCTGCCAGTCGGCGTATTCTTGTAATCTGCCTTCAAGTATTGACAGAATCAAAGCGAATCAACGGAGCTTACGTGAAACACAGTCATCGGAATGAAAGATTCAGCTGACATCTCCAGCCGTAGTACAAAGTAAAGAATAACCCTTGCGTGAATCTAATAGTATCGTTTTTGGTTTCATTCTTGTTAACTTGTAATATCCCATTAGATTTGTGTTCTCCAAATATGTTTTTTCAAAGCCATGAGTTTCGTTCGGAGCAGCTGAAAAGCAAACTTCAAGGGATCTTGAAATTTCTCCTCAAGTAGTCAGCCATGTATTATAATATTTCAGCATTTGTAATCGACTACTGAAGAAATGAGTTCTTTTTAACCATATAATAAATGCAGGAAGAAGATATACAGTGCGGTATGTTAACAGTTCATTTACTCTCAACAGTCGTAAAAGTAAAACATGCCAGTTATATACAGCACAAAGATAAGGACAAACAGAGATTAGACAAACCTACAAGCACACCAATTATTAAGCAATCACGACCTTGACAACTCGAGAGGTTGCCTCAACCACTTCTCAGAACATAATCTACGATGGTGTGTTCGGATGAGCATCGCTTCGCAGAAAGCTGAATCGTTATTGTGCAAACAATACGTTGATGATATTTTAATTTTTACTGACGTTACTAGTTATTTGTTTTTCAACTCTCTTAACAATATTCACCCAATCT
This sequence comes from Paragonimus heterotremus, assembly GCA_013368495.1. Classification (NCBI taxonomy): domain Eukaryota; kingdom Metazoa; phylum Platyhelminthes; class Trematoda; order Plagiorchiida; family Troglotrematidae; genus Paragonimus; species Paragonimus heterotremus. The sequence continues at coordinate 189,113 of LUCH01000446.1, forward strand.
ATGTTTATCTCACGAAGTTGAAACGAACAGTAGTCTGTCTTTTTTGTTGCACTCAGTACTAGACACGCGGATGACACGTTACAGCGCTCTTACTTAATCGCAAAGCGACATGGAGTGGTAAATATCTTCAGTCTCCCAGCTCTGCTCCTACTGCATACAAATGGGGTTTGGTTAAGACACCGTTTCATAAAGCCAGGTGCATTTGCATCCCTGATACACTGCAGATAGAACAAGGGCTGCTGAAAAAAACGTTACTAGCCAATGGATACCCTGAAAAATTCATTGGGGCACACAATACGGTATGAAAGAGCACTGAGTCCATACCGACGGCTTAAAAGAAGGAGGTTTTCCTAATCTTGCCATTTAAAGGTGACAACCTAGCCAGCTACATAAAGCACAAATTAGTCTGTTCTAACTCAGAGGTATGCGGTTGCGCAGTTACGTTTATTCCAAACCACTAGAGAACCAGTTCTCAGTAATCGCGAGGGGAGCCGGCCAAACTTTTCCGTTCCCCACGTTGTGTACCAGTTAACTAGCAGCTGTACTGACCTTTACATAGGCAGAACAGTTCGACAACTATCCCAGCTAGTCGCCAAACATCCTGAAGTGGTTGAAACAGCTGATGACGCACCAGCCTCAACGTGGTGCGCTGACAACTCTAAATCCAACGTCATCGGCTAATAAACATCTCATGACAACAGGTGACAAAGTTGACCAACTGAACTCATTCAATATATTGTTGCGAAATCGAAACCCAAAGTTATTGACTTTCGGCGAAGCGATGCTCATCCGAACTCACCAACCAATGTTATGTGCACAAAAGGCAACGTATCGGGTTGCCATGTTAGTGGTTACATATTAATTGATTTGCTTATAAATTTGTCTAATCCTTGTCTATCTTTAACAGTATGATGTATGTAATTGGCATGTTTTACATTTGCCACTGATGAGACTGAACGAAACGTTAACATTTCGCAATATGCGTCTTCCTTCTGCCCTGATGATCTAATAGATACAAACGGTGAAACAGTTAAAAAGAGTGAATCGATTAAAAGCAGCAACATTATAGAAGATGGATAGTGTAAACCATCGATCGATGGACATATAGCACTGTTTGGGTTTAACCGCTTAGTACCAGTTAACTAGCATCCAGACTTTTGATGAGAAATTGTATTGGGAACAGCTTATAGTTAAACATTATTTTGCTGTCAAAATAACTAAACTATACATAATGCTGATTACGTTGTAATCCTGTTGACACATTCACTGTTTTATTACTGTTCTAATCCTTTCGGAATGAGTTGAATAAATTTACGAATACTGCTGCGTATTCCTTATTGCATCTGGTAGCCCATTGAATTGGTTATGGTGAAATTCTGCACCTTGAAAGATCTCAACATTCACTCACATTCACAAAGCATTGAGGATTACTTGAAACATTTTAATAATTTGGTGTATTATCATTGGAGTTAAAAAAAGAATAGAGAAAAAGTTATTCGTTTTAATGACAGTTGGCAAAGCCATGAATAAAAATCTCATTTTTCTTGATCTTACTATTCTCCTTCCACAATCTTCTTCAAAACATTTGCTGCTTAAGTTTACCCAGCCTGTCAAATTTGAAGTTGCGTAAAAAGCCATACAAAATACTTTATTCGGAAAGTAGGATCAGAGTATTCGGTTATTCACCATTCAACTTCAAACTCGAATTGCGCGGGGCAATTTTGATGACCAGTCACTCCAGCACCCGAGTAATCGATTAGTTGCATTAATCAATAACTGGCAGTTTTCGACAAAACTTAACACTTACAGATGAATCTTTTCACTACAAAATCATGTTCTTATATGAACAACTTAAAGATGATAAAGCTGCAGCGAATGGAATGCAGTTATATCATATAATGTCATCAATCCAGGGAGTCAGGCAAGTCAACAAGGATAGCAGTTTATAGGGGCAAATTACCAAGGAAATACGGTATTTGGAACATGTTATTCTAATCAAGACTCTGTTTGACAATTGAATGACTGTGAGTCATTCGGGCGTAAACGGTCTCGACTTATTTGCTAGTTTTTCGAAACCAAACACCACGAATACTGTAGGATGGTTGGAATTCTAGTCAACTGATTTAATTCAAGGACATTTCTTCAGAAGAATAATACCTCTCACATGACATTCAACTCAGCACTCTTACTGTAACTTTTGTTAACTTTGGTATTCTTACAAGTCAATCAATCGATTTTAATAGGGGACTTCAAAATTCGAGTCTTTTGTTATACTCAATCTCAGGAAGCAGCTAGATCCTCCTACTGTCTTAAAATTCACAAGTGTTTCTACATAACTTGGCTCATTTTACCGATTCTCATCGGCCAAGAACTTTCGCTCACCAATGCACAATCCATTATACACGTGTCCATTTTTGTCGTTCATTCCAGTCCATCCACTATTGAATCTAATTGTCTGAAGATTTTGAAGCCTTCTTTCGCATCGTCTGTTCTTCGACCAGAACTGAGCTGTGTGCGAATTAAATCATTTAGTTTTGGTACGTCAGACACATTCGTTCTCAGGAAGCATTGCATAATTTCATTCGACCTGCTTGCGCACGGTCGTAATGGATTATCTGAGTGAACTACGAAGGAACTACTGACCTTTGTTGGATCCTGTACGCTGGCTGTTCTGAATGTAGTGTCTTTAAAACGTGACTGTGACCAATATGTACACAAAACTAAATCCAAGCCATCCAAGTGACGACCAAGGTCAACATCATATGAGTTTTGCAGTACGCAACTCTATTTCGTTGTTGAACAAATACGATAATTTTGTCATACTCAACTCCTGCGCACGTTGATCGAAATGTGTAGTTCATGATTTCATCATGCGCTGACTTCAAAGTTACTGCATTTCGCAAGACTATTAGCCGAGGATGACTTCTTTGTGCATTGGTTACCGATAGCAGCAGCCGTTTTGCCCGTAAAAAGCTGACGTTAAGTTGGATAGATTTGGTTGCTGGCGTTGTTGACATTCTGAAACAACTGGAGGGGCCAAGATTTTTGGAAGGACTTCAAAAGGTGCTTAATAAAGCTTTTAATGAAATTTCGGTGAAGTACAAGAAAGCGCAGCTATTCTATTCAAACAATGTACTTTTAGAGACAACTTGCTTAGTGTTCAGTCCATCGAAGTTATTCTCATTATGCCAACAAATTTTAACCTCCCAGTGAGGTAGTACTGAACAGTCTCGAAGCCCATATTTGCAAGATACTGGACACAGCTGGTGGTTCGGTGTATTTCAAGCATGTTGACCGAATTCTGTGGGATTCACCAGATGGTATGGATATACGATGGAATATGAAAACTTCTGATCCTCAGCTCGCTTCATGTTTGAGTCCAGTTATTGAAGAGGTATCCGCAATTAAGCGGGTGCAAACAAGAACCTCTAAACAACGGAAGAAGGACCAAAGTCATCAATACAATGACTCAAATGTCCGTTCAAACTGTGGTGGGTATATCACTAGTAACTCACAACCGATCATAATGTTATCATTTAACTGCTCGATCAACTAAGGTATGTCATTTTGATTACACTACAATGTAGTTGGCTCACTGGTTGTGTTATTATTACTGCGCAGAAATTATCTCTGGGTCGGAGCCAATAATATTTGAAATTACTATTAAGTACTCAAAACTATTAAGCGGAGTCACGTGGTTGCGTAGCGAACAAGTTGGTCAAATCATTATTATGTTCTGCTTTGAAAGTTGAGCACGTGTTCCTTTTTTGTTGTACCACTGGCTTCCATTAACTTTCTAGGTGAGTGCTCTACCATTCAGCTAAATGAAAATCTGTTTTCAGCGCTGGAGCTACAAATGTAAATTTGGTTTTTGCGACGGAACCGTTGGACATATTGCTTCCGGTTTTTGCAACATTTACCTCTCGAGTCAACCAAAAGGTAAATTACTCGTTTGCTGTGTTCTGCTGAAAAGACTGGGTTTCCTAGTGCTATTTGACGATCCTGTAGCCTCATCGGGATTGCCTAATGAGTAAACCGTATGTCTAGTTCTTTTTTAATTTGAAAAGAAAGAAACCTAAACTTTTCGTCGGTTTGCTGTTGTCAACATTTGTGTACAATGCTCAGCGTGACGAGCACGTTTTCTTTGCTTGAGATGTGACAATTCATTCACTTTGAACATGCCTATTTTGCATTTACGCACGAACAACAGTTATCAGTATAATAAAACCGAAATCAAAAGTTTCTTTGCAATAGTAGCCAAAGTGCGACAACTGAAGCAAATCAGCAGAATTTCCCCTGTGTGCCTACTCCAATTTTCATTGAAGTAACCAAACGAACGTAATCTAATTTCTTCGGCAGGAATGTTTGGATGGAGGCTGATTAGAAGATCTGTTTGTGAAGGACGATATTTTCTAGCTGAATTAAATTATATAACTATTTAAAGTAACTTGAAATAAATTAAACTTGATTGCTCAGTCTGCTTGGATAGATTGAACACGGTTCCGTATGTTTTTGTTCTCCAGATTTTGCTTTCGTACAACTAACATCATAATAAAACAAATAGTGACCCATCAGCGTGCTTCGTATCAAAATTGACGTCTGTATGAGGGAAGTAGAGGGCAACTGGTTATGATCGGAATCTGTGACAACTTAATGGGAGCCAAGGTTGTTATCGCCGTCACCTTTTTCATAAGGCAGTATCAATAGAGACCGAATATCACCCACAGTTGATATCAGTTTTCGCATTCCCATAGACCTTCCAATATACTCCTTCCGAAAACAACAAGCACTACACTCGAGTTTTGCTCTCGTTAGAGCCCGTCAGTAGTGCATATCCTTACCACTGCCTGGATTAGAATTCCGGCCACGATTTCATGAGACAACGGTGTTTACCACTGTGCCATTGACCTCACTACCGGATTTTCATATACGAACACTCAACCACCTCCGCTTATGAGAAATGATCAGGTTGCCCGATCGTCTCGAGGGGAGACACAGTTACCATCTGTTAACTCCAATAGATGATCCCTCGACCAGGACTTCTCTCCAAGTTGAAATCACAAAAGTCATTGACTTTTTAAGCGGTGTTTTGATTACTGATGAGTAGTAGGAGATTTGGTTCTTATATGGATTGAACATCGCCGGATATGCATTACTGACGAGCCCTAATGAGAGCGAAACTCGAGTATAGTGCTTCTTTTTAAAAGGGGCCGATCGGATGGTCTATGAGAATGCGACAGCTGCAATCAATTGTGGGTGATCTTCAATTTAAATTAAAACCAAAATCCCCTACTATTCAGTAAGACATTATTGTTAAAATTACAAGTGTGATGGATTAGGTAGGCTAGTGTTTCCTGGATCACTCCCGGAATTTTTTGATTTCTAAAAAGTTCCCTAATGCTGTAATGTTAGAAAGTGCAGGAGCGACTAAAGAAATCTTTTCATTCCGTTAGTAACTACAGAACCACCGAAAATGATCTGCGAGGTGCCCAGCTTATTGAAGTAAACATTACATCTTGCGTGCAAAAAAAGCTGTTATTTGCTCATCAAGCAATTCCCTGTGAGATCTCGATAGTCTTCTTGACTCGAAATTAATCCGCAAATATAACACCAAAATGATTTACTGTTCACAAAGTTTCAGCTCTTGTCAAAATGTGTTACTGTTGGCCAAATTAACATAATCACCTCTCAGATATAGTCGGTGATTCAACGTTTCCAAAATTACTGTGAATCACCTCAGTTAATTGGCTTTTTGGAAATTTCTCGTGCACCCACAATTTAATGCAGCATTTTTTGTAGCTTTTTTTCAGTCCCAATGGTCGGCATTGCAATGCTATTGTGTTTCCCGGTTCACTTGATAAACATGTTTAGATTTTGTACCTGTCCTGTTTATTTCAATGCAGTGTTACCCTCTTATTTCACCAGATACAGTTTGTAAACATCACTATTCGTTATAGACAGATAATTATTCTAATTCGTTTCCAGCCTGCTCATTCAGCTAACCGACTGACACATTCCTATAGGAAACAGGGAGCTGGATTCAGGTGCCATTTTTTGTTAATAAGCTGATGTGCTAACTGGGTGGATAGGAGTAACAGAAATGTAGCTGTTGAGTGTAGTGGTGCTTTTTCTAAGTGGCTTGTGCTATATGACATTCGACACTAGGAAGAGATATGGAATGTGTTTCGTCCAATAGTCGCCTAGACATCTATGTATGGAGGTCAACCAAAACGCACTCGGCTAGTAGGCGGCACCACTCAGTTTAAGCATGCAGTTCACTGCATAACGGGGATGACAACAGTAAACTGAAAACAAATATCCGTTAGTAGTATTCTGATAATATGTTTAATTTGCACTCGCCAAATTTCGTTTCAAAATATACCCTAGCTTAGCACACCTATGTTTGATGATGGTTGCGTAATTTTTGCAATAAACGTTTAAATTTTCATAATTTTACGCTCTATTAGTTGGTCCTGATGTGAGCTTCCCACACTTCTGAACATTGTTAGGAATGTTTGATTCACTTTTACAACCTACATTTTGATTTTAGTTCGAAATCTATTAAATGACCAATACAATATATATATATTTGAGTAGCATCTATCAAAGTGCTCCAAGTCGCTCGGATACCTTCAACAATACTTAACGCCAAATTGATTCCTAAGAGTTTCAAATTAAATATCACATATTTGGTTGCAGACTTTGCAGTCCGATAAGAATTTTGGTTATCCCGTCTAGAAATGAAGTGCTAGATTCGAGTTTTGTTCATATCACAGTTTAACAGTGGTGCATATTATATTTAATAAAACTTAGATTCATCATTAATCCAAGCTCAACATCATATTATTTGTGTTTGTTGTGTTAGTACTTTCCACGCAATATTAGAAAAAATTCCACTATTTTTCAGTATGACACCTTTCACTTTTTTAAAATGACCACTTACAACATGAACAACAAAATACTTGGATAATCAAAATGACAGCTATTGTCAAAAACGTCACAAACCGTAGGTTCCTAGAAGCATGTAACTAATATTTCCCCGGTAGATGTGGTAACATCGAGAATTTACAAATCCATTTCCGTTTTAAGATAACTTCTTACTGTAACTGTGCCTGTAAAATTCATGGAACTACAATTCTTCAAAACTTTGACCTGCCTACCGGAACTACTTAGTTTTAGACTGCATTGTTCAATTCCTCTCAGAACAATATTTTACCATCAAGTCCACGCTTTCAGACGTCAAGCAAGTAGGAGCACAACGAATTCTCTGGCAAGGATCTTACCGCCTCATAATGTTTTATATAAGCAAGGATGATCACAACAAGTGGTGATTTATTTGACCGTGTTTTTGCATTCCATTATATTTAACAGCCCTTCCACAAAACACGCTAGATTAGATAGTGGTTTCTTTTCCATTAGCGCTCATTGATTTTGAGTGTGCGCCAACTTGAAATCACAAATTCAACCAAAATATATGGCCAAATTTTTATTATCTGGCAATCCAGCAGGATACTGATATCTGCAAAACTAAGTAGCATTTCTGATTCGCATACGGATTACTGAAAATAATAAATCACTTAAACTTCTTTACATTTGTGTGACAAACTATTCATGATCTGCAATGAGAAAATTATCGTTTATAGCTGATCAATTCCTTCACATTTTGCATGATATATTCAAGCAATCACCTCAGTAAACTCAAAGTTATTCTCTTTGTTAAGTAGTATTGCCTTGGGAGAAGACAGAACGACGTTTATCCCATTTAGACCTTATGGACTGTACCGAGTAGTGAACGTATTGATCGGTTCGGATCACAACGATTCAGACGTGTGAAAAGTTCGAGTTTACTTGGGGCCCATGTAATTAAGTAAGCGTAAATAGATGAGGAAAGGTTAACGCAAGGCGGTAGATGGTCACTCAACAAAGTATATTTATATGGTATTCAGGTAGCTGAAATGTGTTTTGTTTAAGATTGAAAAGGGTATCAGCAATCTGGGTTATAGGAATGGTTTGAACATGGAGTGTCCTCAACCGTGAATAACACTATTAACACGAGAGTCGGGAATTTGGAAGGTTTAGCAATACGATGCTTCACTCTTCACTAAACTGCTTGACCACAAGAAGCCTTGTGAACATTTTTTCGATCAATTTCATAATTGTGTCGATGGTCTTTCTCAGACTAATCGTAGGATAACTAAAAGTTATGTTTAGCCCACCAATTTCTGTGACATAATCGGAGGGTTAGCTGTAGGCATAATGCATGATCAGATTTTAACTGTGTTAACTTTTTCCCAGTCAGAAGGAAGGCCACCCAAGGTGGTTGAGACGTAGAGTATTACAACTTGCTCATAACGTTGTGTTATTCCCATTCCATTTCTCAATGGTTTTAGTTATCATTAGAAGTTATAATTCACCAGAGGTGACGCGGAGATTCCTTATTGGAAATATAAAGTTGAGTAGTCTTAGGAAAAGCCGACAACTAACACAGTAAACTCACGACATTCAGGCACAACGACAGTTACAGAATGTCTACAGAATGTCTACAGAATGTCTACAGAGCTGCCAGTGTGTCGTTTACAGCTTTAATGAAGAGCTTTTTAATTGTGCCTAAAGGGCTGTTGGATACCACGCAGCCTCACCGCGTAGGCCATCACATAGGCACGCTTCTAATCAAGTTCTAAACCATAACTGTTGGTTGCATATCTTACGCACTGCAGCCATTAGGTTAAGTGAAAACAACATCCTCATGCAAGAGTACATGTGGACAAAAAATTCATCAAGACTAAGTAACCACAGTAATGGACATGCAGTAAAGCGGGTAAGAACATACGCTTTCATAGAGGTGATTAAAAAACGATAGATCGATTGATAGAATCAGTTACTTATACGTAGAACATGCTGAATCGGCAGAAAAATATCTATGATTTGTAAAGAGGGAACATCCTTTAGATCCAGTTAAGCAGCACGTTAAATTTTACATACTATAAACTCAACAGACTTTCAGAGCAGATTGAAACACCACTAATTGTGTTTGGTACGCAAGTCCACGTATATATTATCAGAAATCATCATTGAAATAACTGAGACAAAATTGTTTTTATTTTTAAAAATCAAGGTGTTTGAAATTGAAATAATTACGTCGAGAAACAAGAAAAGTGACGAATAAAATCTTGTCAGTTTGTTATTTGCATGCAATGCACGAACCAACAGACACCACAGAAGCTCTCCAAGGAGTGTGAACAGTCCTAACTACCGCATTTTCAGTTTATTTCCGGGATTGGTGATGAATTTGTTGTCATAATATATCAGTCATTCCAGTGAAAATTGTCGTTCAGCTGAATCAAAATTAGTTCTCTCAAAATGAGTCTGGAAACAAAAGTGAAATAAAATTAAACTGTAATATTTGTTTTCCGAAAAATTTCGTAACAGCTCACTGGGTACATATTGTACTGTTGACATTTATATTGACAGAGTTGCATAAGTTTAATGCAGGAAAACGTCAGACAGTACACAAACAAAAACCGCAACAATTTCGAAATGACGACCACGTTTTGCTGTTGACATAAGGGTAACTGCCATCTATGGATGAATGGTCACGGTTTTCGCATTTGCTCGCATTACTCCTTTAGAGAATGGAAGCTCTCCCTCGTCCACTGAACCAAAACACCTGTGAAAAAGAACTAACTCTAAATTTAGAGTGAAGACGATACATAGAAAACGAAAGAGTTCACTACCGTTTTACTTCCACTAAACTACTGAAAATATGAATGTTTACCTCAACTGTATTTTTATTTTTTACTGACAGATGTCTACATTTCACAGGTGAAATCTTTTCTACATCAATGTAAGGAATACTAGGCTGGGTTGACCGTACCGATCATTTTGAGATCAGTGTTGAATGTGATTATCATTCTGTAGCCCCAGTCCCACCTGCCTGGGGGAAAATCGCTGGTATGTGGTTCATATTATACCATTGTTTAGCCACGAACGTCCTTGATGAGGTCCCTTCATTAAGGACTTTGGTAGACAAAATTGTTCGATTCGTTTATTGAGAGACCGAGCAACGCAGGTAGAAATTAAGGATTCAAATTGGTGAATATTCGACAAGATGCAGAATTCAGGCGCCGACATACAGGAAGAAAACGGATGCTCAAGCTTACAGCAATCGGAGCCAAACAGTCTCCCTCATTTCTTCGTGGACACTCCTAGAAGACCAGCTTGAAGGACTTGAGGGCCAATCATGTTCATCTACTAACCGATATTTCATGACCAGTTAGGGATAGGCAAGCAGTGATCGCACTTTAGAACCGGTCGTTAGTTCTCGGTCTGAAAGTGAACCTTGTGAACCAGCATATCAACGGCCATTTTTGTTATAGTAATATCCAATACAACCCCGCAATCCGAGAAGTAGTTCACCTGTCCGCACTAATAGGGTATGAGTAGCACGCACATCATCAGCTTATGGGGTTACTCTGCCTGAAATACAGCCCCCCCCCCCTTGTGATCGTTTAAAAAGTCATTTTGCGGTGTCACTGTTACTCTTTTTCTATCGATCGTGTATGAAATGCTGACAATGTTTCCGGTGACTGTATAAATTAACAATATGCAGATTCTTGACAGGTCACTCAGTGCAAAGTAACTGTCTGTCGATGTGTGCACAAAATCAACAACAACTAAAATTTTGAACAGAATAAACGGTAGATTAGGTGTTACTATTCAGGTACTATAATGAGGCCGCATGTTTACGTCGTTTCTACTTACTATGTTACTTGTCAATACAATTACACTGCTAAATAGATGATAAACCGTTTGTAGTTAACGTGATCACTATATTCTAGCTCTATCTTGCGGGAACCTACAGTTGTTTATTTGCTGTTTACCCACGGTAAAAATAACTTTACAAACTGTACGTCACCAAATACGTTCATAGAACAACAGAATCGACGCTACGCAACGTGTAACACATGCAGTCATGACTTGAAGAGCTTACCCGTTGTACGACCTCCTATAAGGACGTTGGGCAGCACGCAGCGATAAACTAACCATCTCGAATAGTCAAAATGAGACTGCATCACAATGTCATGGTACCACTGAATAAACCATCACAGTGAATGAGTACACATCTTCAACGGTTTTGACGAGCAGATCTCTTCTAGGAAATGAACTGTAATTTTGTGTCGAACGGGCTGAAAATGAATTATAACCATACACCACGACATTCATACCCAACAGAAAGTTTCTGAACAGTCGAGAGGTTCAGATTAATAGAAATGGTCCAAGTCCCAAAGAAGCGACGTGCTCACTACTCAAACACAATGAGACAGTAGGCAATTTGTTATTTGCATAAACAGCAAATTGACACAATAGAACAAGGTCGTCTGGGTCAAAGTCCACTTAAATGTCAGAAAAACTTGAGCTGAACTATACACCACTAAATACTTGGAAGGGATAGGGCCAGATCGTATTTTTTGTGTGCGAACATCAAAAATCAATGCACCCTTGCGCTGTTCAAAATGTCATTTAAAATAGTAAATTTCTACCTAATGGTGTGAAACCAATGGATGTTAATCGATCAGATGGAGTAAACAAATTTTTAGATAGCAACCTTTCCATGACACATTAATCGTATTGTGTTCCATCGGATCCATTCTGTCAATGCACTTGTTTTTATAAGAATTCAAACAAGAGACAAAGGCGGCTGGCTTGGTTTCACGATATGAATATTTAAAGAACAATTTTGTCGTTCTGTTCTCAACTAACTGGAGTCAATCTCCGGCCACATGCAGCCATACTGACGCTTGAGTTTGACGTGAACATGTTTTATCACCCGGATTTCCAATACCTCTTACAGGGTCATCCCGTAGTGAACAATTAGTTCCAAGCGGTTCAGTATGCTTACCCAGCAGTACGTACAGGGATTACTACAAAACACCCAACAATAGATCTGATGTACAAGAGCTCGCCTTAGGCAGCAGCCATGGTGACTGGAGTGTTTTCTACTTTAATGGTGCCCGTAATTTCATAACGGTTCAACAACTCTATGAGTTTTGGCATCAAATCAGAACATCTGAAAGAAAAATGGTGAGCAAGACATTTTCTGTGCCTGCTGGAAGCAAATATGTAAAACAGTTTAGGCTACATCTATGAAACAGTTCTGGGTACATGAAATTTACTAAGTTCAGGGCATACCTGTGTCCGAATACACAACACTTTTGAAGATGGCTGCTGCTGATGTTGGTTCAGTGGTATTCTAAGAGCCCGCTTATCAAAAAGCACACTTACAGAAATCCAGAAAGTAAGGCATGTAGCAAGAAAGACCTTACCATCTTCGAATGATTTCAAACATTCAAAGTACAGTGTCACTAATCGAAGTTTCATGTTTCTAAATGAATAATGAAATGCTAACTAACGTGCTAAAAACAACTAGTTGCAATTTTGTTTAGACATGAAGTGAATCAATGTAAACAGGTAGACATTCTCATACTTTTGTTATATTGGTTCGTTCTAAAGCCTAGGTCTGAAATCACTACCTGATTCACTGTCGGTTTACCGTGGAGAAAATTTGAAGGGGCTCCTATTATTCCGACAATTTCTGAGCAAAATTTCTGTTAAGATCCTTTTATAGCCTCACTTTCCGTTCAGCCATGTGTTTAAGATTTCTTTTAATAACTGAATCTTGTCATTGGAAATTTTTGAAAAACGGATGCTGCGAGCAGACAGTTGACCTACCAGTAAAAAATCGAACTATTTATCATCTTACGTTACGTTACAATAGTTAACATTACAACTCCTAATCAAGTGACACGCGGACAGCTATCCAGATGGGTTCTGGTTAGCCGTGGTCGATGATTGGGTCAGTCAACCACTGATCTTAATGAATATTGCTAACTCAAACAAATACACGTTCATGAAATATCTACGATGTGGGGCACGTGATGTGACGTGTTGACAAAAAACAGATTCCCGATGTACGTCTTTCACATACGAGTAGCACCTAATGAGTTACTCTATTTTAATATCCATAACCGACTAAGGCAAAATTTTGTATTGTTATGAACAGAAAACGTTTTATGATCGTAGTGATATTTATCTCAGCATCAGTTCTATGAAATCCCATAAGTGCAACAGGTTGTAATCCAACTGCTCGTAATGTTATAAATTAGGTCTAGGGGAATTTCATCATCAAATTTCGACAAGATGTGATACATATGATGCAATTTGTGGTTCTCCAAACTACCAGGTCTGTTAGTTATGTTTAGAAGTCGCCTAACATTGACACGTAAGCAGACGTTCCAAGTTAGCTTCTAACCTGCAATACAGACTTTGTATGAAGAGTAGGGAAGTAATTCATGGTGCAGCGAACAACGTTTTGATAGTGAATAGAAAAATATATATATATAAATGTAGGTTTTTACGTGATGTACTCTGATCAGCTGATTGGACGTAAGTGTAGTATTTGCAATACGGGATTCAAAACAACCTCACGGATTTAAACTAAACTTAGGTCGTTCGCGTACGAAGCCAGAACAGACTTGAAACCGACCGTAGTAAATAGGTAACATTTTCTAAACAGTACAGCTAATTATAACGCAAAGTCAATAGTAGAAACTGCAATTACCACTGGTAGATATAAGTGTTAATTGAATGGCACTTTCAGCCTTGCAATTTTTTTATAAGTTATGTGAGAATACCGCCAGTAAGAATGAGGGCTACACAGGGAACGTTATGTCAGTCTTGTGTGTATCGGGCCGTCTGCTGAATTGTCCCTCGCGTCCTGTTAAGATAACATTTGCTGCATTTTTGGATTTCTGATCACATGCGTTAACCAACGTTGGTCGAATTTGAAAAATCGTGATCCTTTACTATGATATATCTAGGGCACAGCAGCGTGAGACTAGCGCCCAACCGGCTGTGCTATCAAGTTACGTCAAGAGCTGAGAAAATTCATATTTGAGTCTTTATCAACCAACAGTACTGTCACAATTAGAATACACCGAAAGATAAAAAGAATCTGTTGTCCTGGCAAGATTAATCATGGTGTTTACGCCAAAAATCCACTGGAGTCACCCGCCGGGCATGCTGTAGTCGGCACTGATCTCATTACAGCCGAAGCCCGGATTATTCACAGTTGATTCTCACTGAAATTGAGAAATAATTCAAGATAATTAGAAGTAACACAATTCCGAATATGTGACTAATAATCGAGTCCACAATTTCATTCTGCACTCAGTCTGGTTATGAAGTTATGCTCAGACTGGGGACAACTGTCTGATAGTCAGTGTCGGCGAGATTCGTGATAGTAGATCCAGTGGTTGAATTTCGGCAACCGATCCTAATCCACCTTATCTATAAGGTACTTTCATTCTTTTTGAAAAGCTTCTGACATTGCGACCAATATGTATAACTGTGCCACGATGGTATACAAACTGACACACGAGTACTGATTCATCAAGGAGTGGTAACACATCTTCTGGGTTGTTGCTGGAAAGACGCATTTCGACAGTCAGTAGATGTAGTGATTAAACTGATCTGCTACAACAGATGTTTCGGTCTCATGAACATTGTTTGCTTCTTAATTTTTGGCAATATCTCGTACGGAACTTCGGCAATCATATAAGTCATTTACATTTCTGAACAACTACTTACCCTCAACAGAACTTGACCCAATTTCGTTCATTCGAGTCAATCCTTGTTGTCCTACAAATCAAGCTTTGAATCGGAATACACGTGTGCATAATGGTTGTATTGACCTGCCCATGATTGCGACGGTGTATGGAGTCACCCAGTGTATATCCTAGAAGATGGTCAATTGGACATCTAAACAGTGGGACTCAAAGGTTACTTCCTCTTCTGGGGTGAGACAAATTGGGGTTCGTGTACTCGTTTTTATAATAGTGTTTCTCAGTGAGAGGACTAGCATGCCAATTAGTGGCTCTCGTGGTCTCCAGCATGACCTGGCTGAGAATGCCTGGGCGGTCGATCGCTCCTCTGGACCATGTGATGCAGTCCACGTTGGATAATTCGGCAGTTAGGTAACTGTTCCAAACCTTGTCATATTAATTGTCAACAGTTTATTGCCAAGAGTGGCGGAGGGATAATGCTAACCGATCCTTCCAGTGAGTCATCTGTAATAAGGAAGAGAAACTGCTTGAGTGGACACATGTTAATAATCTAGGTGTAATGAAAACTTACGAAGTACTTACGGTTTGTGGGTGAGCAGGGCAAAATTGTCTATCAAAAACATCAGTATTACGGAAGGTGAGTGACGAGCAGGCAAACATTGGTTGAGTGTCAGTCAGACACACGTACGTTTGATAAGCCTCTTATGAAATCTCGCGGAAAGAATAGATTCAGTGTTAACCGATCGCATGAAATATTATCTGAGTTCTGGACGCACAACGTGCTGGTTATTAAGGGAATGTTAACTGTGTTCTTTAATTCTGGTGTGGATCGATTTAAGTCAAACAGATGGGCACTTTGGATGGTAGCGCCTGTACTTCAGTTTGCAATCATCGGTGGTGATGAGGCTTGGTTGGTTACAGCGAGCTACTGAAAATCGGAGTTGGGGTAGTTCACATAAAGCATTTCCAAAACATTGAAAACACACGGAAATTTATTGCGGTTTCACATCAAGTAGATCGAAAAACACGAAAACCAGAAGATACACCAGAGAGGATCGTTTTCTACTGAGGGTCGAACCTGTCAATGAGTCTGACAAATGGCGCAAAATCTATGGAAGCTTTCAGCTACTGCACACTCAAAATTTGTTAGATACCAGCGTTCATTGCCATTGAGATTCACACTTTTGAATAACAAGGTTTTTACACAATAACATCACAAGTAGCGAAAATTGAATCGCTCATTTGCGTGACTCAACTCCAAACACTTTTTTTGGGAGAGTGGAGACAACCTTATGGATAGGACCGGTAACGCGAGTGCCATGCCGTTCTGTCAATATGTACAGTGATTATTACACCAGTAGGATGCCTCAACCACCGTTTCATTAGTGCCCATACCCGATTTATTTTTTACGCCGATAGCTTACAACATTGTTAAAGTGTGCGATCTTTCTGGCCTAAAATGCTCGACCAAACGTGTAGTCGTGTGTCGTTTATTCCACACAATTCAAAAGGAAAGCAATGCCGTATATGATTGCACACTTTCCAGATAATTCCTCCAACAGAAACCTCCCCAGAGAACCTAAACGTCGATAAGTTTAGTGTTGGGAATTGGGTTCTGTGACTAGAAACCGCTTTTCCAGTCCGTAATACAACGGCTGCTGTTGTGAGGATCAGAGGAGTGACAGCTGCTCACCTTTCACCTCATGAAGTCTGCGACGCATTCCACAGAAGTAGACACTTTTGAGCACTGGTTCATATGATGGTGGAATTGATGTTAGTGGAGCATTGTAGACCACACTGGGATCCTCCAATCTAATAACTGGTACATTTTCGCCGAACTTAGCAAACTAATGGACTTTGAGGTATATTGGACTTTTTCACATGTCTAGATATTTGACAGCTCATAAACGGATCGTCTAGATGACAGTCTTGTTAATAAGCAAGGATATAGCTTTAAAATGAAGTATTTCACTGATAATTTCACTGATAATTGACCATTTATCTAGATACTCTTGGAAAAAATCCCAATTATTTTGCGTAACGGTGACTGATAATCGATAGAAAAGTTAGATCAAGAATAGCCTTCTTAGTTGATTGAGACCTTTGTAATTCTATGGATTTCCAAACAGTCACTTTTGTTTAGTATGTAGTTACACAAAAGTTACAATCACTTGCGAGCGACCTTTATTTTGTACTGATCAAAGTCTAATACAGTGTTCAAGTAAGATATGTTTGTATTCTTGTTCTTTACAGATTAGGACAGAGTATAACTTGCATCCTTTTGAAGCATTCTATTCAGTCGGTATTTATCAAATATATTGCCTTTAGTTGCAAGCACGCACGTCCACTATAAGAGTTCAAACTCAAAGGCGTTTCTTCAGACATGTAGCATCCACTGCCAAATCTAACTTCTTTGAACATCAGCAGGATAACACAGAGTTTGAGTTAAAACAATCTCTTTCTTGAAGACATGCGATACCCAGAGTTCTATCATTTGTTGTAGGGGATACCACAAAGTAAATCAACAAACAGGTCGAAGGTTGTAAGCTGCGTCGATTGACTATTTGAAGCAATAAGAATATTTTAAGTTTCGACTCAAAACACGCATTTATAGAAATATTGAATTAATCAAGATCCACATTGGGTTGATAAAAAAAGATTCACTGTGACAATGTACATTCTCAATGTAATGAGGAAAGTTTGTTAAGGAGAGGCATTACAGAGGAAAATGAGCGTTTAGTCAGACCGGTGGGCAGGAAAAAAGGGATTCCGGTGTTATTTGGAAGCTTAGCTAATAGAATACACAACACATAGACACATGCAGATTCTATCGCGGGTTTGAATGCTGTCAGAGTGGAGATTTCCTCTATCTGGATCCCATCACAAATAACTAATGTTGAGTTACGCCTGTTGTAACCTACAAATCCGTGGTTCAGGCATCATGTTTGAAATGATCATTATTTTTTACATGGATCATTTGAAATGCAACCCGCTTGTAATCCAGCGTCTTTATGTTCCTGCACAGTAATCAAGGATTGTTCGACCTTATACAAACGTTAAGAAGCGCTTGATGAACACTCGTTATAAAATAAAAATGAAAAGACTACCCGTCGAAGAGAAGATTTTTATGTTTCCTTGTACATAGAATTAGAAAAGTTAATAACTACATATTGAGTTTTAGGCAGCTAGGATAGTAAGTAGGAGACGCCCATTCATAAAATGCAGACGAATTACACAATAAAGGTATTGGTTGCTGGGCATCTGTATGTGGTAGAAAAGTGGTCTGCACTGATTTGGGAGCACAGTTTTGTTAATAAACCAGTGCTTCGAACTTCAACACAGTGTGCGATGACAGTTGGTCAATCAAGTAATCCATATCCGAAGGGCGGTTTGCAACCGAATAGAAAGGTTTCCGGCTCAACCGATGACTTCATGACCTTTTTCACAACGTTGAACCTGGTAACTAAATAAGGATGCGTCCCGAAATCCGGTGTTGTAAACTTCTATCTTGCATGCCAATGACCATTTCTGCTACCTTGACGTGATGGTCAGGATTGTGTGCTGTTTTGATCTGCAGGGTTGTGATGACTGCAACCTCGGTCGTTGCAGGTTCAACTATGTCAGATTGGCCAAAGGGGAGCAGCCAGGCAAAAGGCAGATGCGTCCGTTGTGAGGTTTCATTGTGTATGGTGTCAGTGTGTAGTGTTCCAGTTGGGTTTGCTATTTTTTTGCCTGATTTGATTCACTCTATGTGTGATTGGTTTGTCCGCGCAGTATGTGTGTGCGAACGTGCAGAATGTTTTGGGTTGTGACTGTCGAGCCTGTTCTGAATGGTTGATGTTGATGGGTATGCGTGCGTGCTTGTCATCTGCTGCCTTGCTCTACAGGCTTTTGGGCCAACGACTTTGACTGAGGGACCTAATCGCTATTCTGTCTAGGTCTGCGCGTCCTGGCAGTATCCTGAGCCCACAAAAACCATGACTTCACAACAGAAACGAAATACCATACTGCATTGGCCATCGGGCAGAATAAACCGGGTCGCCCTATCTGCTGCACATGGCAGGGTGGATAGGCGAAAATATGCTACTGCCAATCATACACCCTCATACTGTCCCCTCAATATTAATCCCCGAGCAGATAATGCTCACTCAGGTTTCAGTAGCCCAAAGAGCAACCTGACACAAGCCCGAGGACGCAAGACGCTCTGTGTTGGAGCATGGAATGTGCGCACGCTGCTGGATCGATGCAGCTCCAAAGGACGACCAGAACGGCGCACTGCACTGGTCGCGATGGAACTGCGTCGCTATGGGATCGACGTAGCAGCCTTGAGCGAGACGAGGCTTGCGGACAAAGGGAAGTTACGAGAAGCAGGTGCCGGGTACACCTTCCCCTGGACAGGTTACCCGGCAGACGGTGCTCGGGAGCATGGTGTCAGTTTTGCAGTCGCTGATCGCATCAACGCTTTGATGATAGGCAAACCGCACGGCATCAGCCCTCGAATGCTGTCTATGCGCCTGCGACTCGGCCGAGATAAGTGTGTGAGTGTGTTAGTGTTAGTGTTTACGGTTCAACTTTGGTTCAACTATGTGTCACACTGATGATACAAAGGACCAGTTCTATGATCATCTGTCTGCCACAATCCGGTCGGTGCCGGTGACTGATCGACTGTTTGTTTTGGGTGACTTGAACGCTCGAGTGAGGCGCGACTCGGTAGCCTAGCCGGGAGTCCTCGGACCCTACGGCATTGGTTCAGTGAACCAGACCGGTAATCGTCTGCTACGTCTGTGTGCTACTCACGAGCTGGTTATCACGAACACCCGATTCCAGCTGAATGCGAGCGACATCACGACGTGGACCCATCCATGAAGCGGTCATCACCACTTGTTTGACTACGTGATTGTGCGACAGCGCGACATTCGTGAAGTGTGTATCACGCGAGTGATGCGAGGCGCTGAATGTAGCACCGATCATAGATTGGTCTGGACTAAATTATTTATCCATGTACGCAAGTCTGTTTTATTGCAGATGTTCTGGACAGCGGTAGAAGTTAAGCACCAAATAATTGGAGAACTGTGAGATCAAGACTGCAGTTGCCGCTGG
Organism: Paragonimus heterotremus; assembly: GCA_013368495.1. NCBI lineage: Eukaryota > Metazoa > Platyhelminthes > Trematoda > Plagiorchiida > Troglotrematidae > Paragonimus > Paragonimus heterotremus. The sequence goes on from LUCH01000446.1 coordinate 208,834, forward strand.
TCTGCACGACGTTCTTATATCCACTACCCCTGAGGGTATGTGGCAGTTCATCCAGGAACGGATCATGACGGCAGCCACCGAGACGATTGGTGTCAAACGCCAGGAAAGCCCGGATTGGTTCGACGACAACAACTCAGTTATCTCTGAAATGGTATTAGAGGGAAATACCGCGTTTGCTGCCTCTAAAGTGGACCCGGGCAATGAAGTAAAAAGGTGACGTTCCGGAGTATCCACCGTCATCTGGCCGAGCGTGTTCGCGGAATCAAGGACAACTGGTGGATGAAGCAGGGCGAGCGGATGCAGGGCTTCGTAGAACGTCGACAACATAAGGAGCTCTACGATTCGTTCTAAACGATATTCGGTCCATCTATCCAGTCTTCTAAAGCACTGGTAGACGAAGACACAGGCTGTTCGTGCATCCAGCCAGAGGACATCATGAACGTCTGGCGCAAACACTTTGGTAGCCTAATAAGTCGTCCTGCTACTGTGGATTGGGTGATAGTGAACAGCCTGCTACAACAGGCCATCGAACCCTCACCTGCTGTCGCTCCTGATTTACTAGAATTGTTGAGGGTGATTGGTCAACTTCGCAACGAGAAGGCTACAGGCGGAGATGGACGGCCAGGCGATATCATGAAGAATAGCGAGCCGGCGATGGAACGTGCGCTGCTCCAGCTGGTTCACTCCATCTGGGAGCAGGAGGCGATGCCGCAATAATTCAAGGAAAATGTGATAGTACCTTTGTTTAAAGGTAGGGGTAACAAGCAGTGCCCTGACAGCTATCGGGGCACCAGTCTACTGAACTGTGCAGGCAAGGTGCTTGTCAGAACCCATCTGGACCGACTAAATTCGGATGTCTTCGAGGCCAATATTCCTGAGAAACAATGCGGATTCCGGGTGAATCGGAGTACGATCAACATTGTGTTCGCTGCTCAACGACCTCAGGAGAAGCGCCGGGAACCTAACCATCCCCTGTACGCCCTCTTCGTAGACTTCATCAAAGCGTTGGACTCCGTGAGCCGCCAAGCACCATGGACGGTACTTGGTAAGTTTGGATGTCCGGGTAAGACCGTCAGTTGGATTAGATTGTTGCATGTGGGCATGAGGGCGAAGATGCAATCGTGTGGATCGACCTCTGATGATTTTGACATTGTCACTGGCGTGAAGCAAAGCTGTGCCCTGGTTCCATCCCCATTTAGCTTATATTTGACTGCCATGTTAACAGTTACTTTACAGGAATCTGGGGAGGACGGTGTTAAGGTAGAGCAACGGACGGATGGGTGACTGCTTAATATTCGACGTTTCGGTGCCTCAACCCGGTTACACACCTCATTAATACGCTTACTTCCATACGCAGATGATATCGCACTCCTGGCACACAGTGGAAAAGAACCACAGCGACTGGTCACGGCTCTCGCGACCGCGGCATCCAAGTTTTGACTGGATATCAACAAAGGTAAGACATTTTATTTCTTTCAGCCTTCTCCGGGCGGAGGTGCAATCTGTACACCATCACCCCAAATCCCTGTTGATGGAGATATTGTCAGCACCTGCACAGACTTCTGCTACTTAGGCAGCAATCTGTCCACCGACCTGTCCGTGGACCGCGAGTTGAGAGCTCGTTTGGCTAAGGCTAGTACTGCTTTCGGACGTCTTGAAAGACGTGTTTGGAAGAACCACAGCCTGAAACCGAGCACAAAGCTCTTTGTCTACCACTCATTGGTGCTGTCTATACCGCTGTACGGTAGTGAAACGTGGAAATTGTATCAGTGTAATGTGCACTATCTCAGCCATTTCCATTTGCACTGTCTAAGGCGCATCTTGGGTATTCGGTGGTCGGACATGCCTCCGATCGCTGAGGTACTACGGCAAGCGGACATAAACTGGATGAAAGCGTTGCCTTTGTTGAACCAGCTTCATGAGCAACGATCGCATCCCGAAGCATCAGCTATATGGACAGCTGAGGTCAGGTAAGCTAAGTCCTGGTGGTCAAAAGCGGATATACCACGATGCTGTGCAGGTAAGTCTTTCATGTTTCAAAATTGATTGTATCTGTTGGGAAAACAGCGTTGAACCGGACTTCCTGGAGGAACATGGTTCGGACGAGCGTCCACGAGTTCAACGAGTAGTTATTGCTTGGCCGAAAACGGAAGCGCGTGGTACGGAAGGGAACCATCCCTGCCATAAGTAGTGGTGACATGACTATATGGCGTTGTGATGTGTGAGACCACGAATTCGCTGACCGTGCGGAATTAGTAGGTTACCAACGTACTCATAGTGCACCGTCGACGAACAGACGATGGGTACGTTGGGCTCAGGTAGGTCATATCATTTACTGCATCGACCAAGATTATGGTCGTCTGGTAACTAATCCGCTCCTCTTTTCATATATTCAGGCGTTTGCAGTCTTCCACACATTTTTTGAGCCTTGCTGGTGTATTGAATGTTGAATCGTTTGCCTGATCTTTTCGTAGTTCAACTTTGAGTTTTGTTTTTCAACTTTATCCTCTATGGAATGCACTACCATGCACTCGTATACCGAAAAGCCCCTTGTATTCCACTCTACTTGTCTTTCTTCTAAGTACAGATCTTGTCATTGCAGCCTGTGTTTGTTTTCCGAGAGATAAGGGTTTTCTTTTTCTGCTAGCCATTCAATTGGCTAGTTAGCATTGGCCGTCTGGACACAGATGCCTTACTCACACACCTACTGGTATTATTCCTTCGGGTTTACACCGGGTACGTGGTGTGAGTGGAACCGCAATTGGTGCAGTGCAAGCCACTTGGGGTGATGGTTTAAAGCGCAGGCGTCTTTTGGCTTCGGTCACTGTGACAGGCTAATCCGTTTCGAATGCCGCTAACCTTCATTGTGAATGCAAGTGAGCTGGTAAGTCAGACAATGAGCAGACTTGTCCGTTGAACCACCATTGGAAATTCGGATGATGGCCTTGCAAAAGGAACATAACGGTCGCAGTTCACAATCAAATTACGGAGTGCTCACGGTCGTTTAATTACATGACACACAGGATAAAAACTAACAATTCTTGAAGAAACAATTATGAACAAATTACATGGAGCTATTGCCACAGTAAAACAACCGTGTGTTGCTAATATAAATAAGTGGTGGACAAATCTATACGTCATACAAGCCAGTGAGTGAATGTATAAAGGCAAACTTGCATAAATAACAAAAATGTTATAGGGCAAAAATAGAGTTTTGAATATTAAAGACCGGCTTTTCAGACAAGAACATGAGAATGTGTCATCAGTAAGACTTCCCCGAAAACTAAGCTGCAGATCACACTCATGCTGCTCTGAAATTGTGGATACTCAATAAAACGCAAACATATTCTAACCAATAAAAATGTCCTACCTCAAAAGGTTATTGCGATTACTGGGGAAGCAGACAGCAACACCTAGAAAAAGAACCATCAATAATCGGCTAATAGAGAACACTTTTACATTTATGTTCATCCATAGAGCCATTTATGTTCCTGGAAAATATTTGAGGAATGAGCAAGATTAGAATACACCGTTCCTCTCTCAGAGTAGACACAAGCTTGGTTAAAGAGCTACATTCGGTAGCATTATCGCTGTTTATTTGTTCGAATACAACTTCTGAATACCTAACGGTGATCATTTGAAGACTGGAGCCGAGCAGTACCGACAGTTATAATTTCTGAAACGAAGCAGATATCCATGGCGTGGGGAACAAGTAACAGAAGAAAGTTTCGTTGCTAGCCACCTTCACTGAACTTCGCACCAAAAT
>LUCH01000447.1:0-16122 GCA_013368495.1 Paragonimus heterotremus
AAAATACAGATAATTTTGGAAACCGAAAATATTTTATGTGATAATTACAATTGTTCTAGATCAGCGCTAGACGACACCGATACGCGAAATAGCTAGGGAGGATAAGAATCCGACAGCCGAGCGCGCGAGCAATCCGGAAAGTATGAATGGCGCGAATGGCGCGCATAGGCCGACAAGCATGCAAACAAACAAACGCGATCGCATGCATCAGGCAGACAACAGGCAAAGATTCTTAAGGTCCTATGTACAATGTGAACTAAGATTTTAGGAAGGATTTAACACATCGTACAGCAAGCAGACCGGGGGTATCTCCAGGTCACTACAGTTGAGTGATGTGAGGAGGTGCACAATGCGACATTCGGATTCAGGCAGGTTCAGTAGAACCGTGTCATGTTCCGCTCATGTCTTAAACTAACTGTGGGTATAATGCGCTACACCTTCACCCTTCGCACACTGTTCATCTTGGTGGTACACATTTATATCTCGGATATCGAGCCTTTCATCTCTAACATTTGTTATGCAGCAGGTTTCTGTTATCTTGACAATGGAAGGTCTTAACTTGTAACATACCATTCGAAAATTCTTCACTATTTTTGGACTGAAATATACATAAGTATGGAAACATACTACTTGTGAGTCTGCCTCCAATTTTTCAAGTCTCTCTACACTTTCTTTTCTAGAAAGTCGACCAAGCCCTGGTATTCCGGTGCTCGGGTAGCTATCATGACGACCGCGTCTCGTTTTTGTTCGTGGAGTTGAAGTGACTGTTTAGATACCAGATAAAAATTCAAGGTGGCTTTGGGTGGACGATAAGTTTGGAGTATCGTATGACGTAGGAAATTCCGACGTTGGTCTGTGTGGAACCTAATACCAACCGGATGTTGGTGGTCGAGTATAAGCGAAGCCACTAGAGCTCGATCAGTCATACACTGAATGAAAACAACGTTCCTAAAAACGTAGGCACTGGAACAGATGTCGGAGGAATGGCCATTGGAAGCTTAGTAACATTTATCGCTTAGCGGTATGTATTTCCTTATTTAGAACCCATGAACTTCGACAAGCTTAAATCATGAAGCGTATTGATTCCATTACTAGTAGTTTCGAGAGAGCGAACAGTGTAAATGATTATGCAATTGTACATTCTCTTTAAACGTGCAGTCACCCACAAAGCCCTTTTCAGAATTCTCGACTTCTGTACGTGGTGTGATAGAATCTTCAGTTCTATTTTGCACAGTCTGTTTCAGCACCACTAGTCGATCCAGTTCAATTTTTCTTCATTATATCAGACTCCAAGCGATCATAAAATATCACAGTTTTTCGAGTCAGTCCTCCCACAAAGTAGCAGTTAAGGTGCCTAACAGAACGTTTGACATACTCAACGTTTTCCAGTGCTCAACAACGAAAACCTTAATATGTGGTTTCCGTGATGCTCACTCTCGTGAATCGTTTTTCTGGGTGACCGAATACAACCAGTATTTATGTGCCGACCATGTTTAGTCTGGTTGTAGTGGTTTCGGGTCTGTTTTTACACATATAAACAGCCCTGGGAGAAACTAAATCATATCTCCCTATTACATCAACAAATGGTAGGGGATGTGTTTTCTTGTCTATAGTGAAGGATTCGATACTTATGCGTTTTGCAGTGGACGATGAGCAGGTCACAGCCCTTAGTTAAACCCTATGGGTAGGTCAACTACTATCAGGTTTTTCACTGAACTCTGACAGAAGTTGGTTTTGAACCATAGTCCACACTTTCGGATTAAGTGAGGGGAACTACGCTGTATAAACGAAGTGTAAAGCATCTGTAGGGTTATATTGCAGCACATTATAAACTGTTAAAACTCGTACGTTACAAGTCAGTTTAGTCCAGCTTTACAGAGCAAGCACTTGACAGTTTTGCTGTCATTTCTGGGCTACTTGGTACATCTGGGACAGAGTTTGCTTACCGTCATCGCTTGGGATGAATCCATGCTATTAGGACTTCTGTACCTATTTGTTTAACTAGCAACGAAAAAGTTAACAGTATACAAAATAATGACTAAATGTTGGGAGATCGGTGGGATTGATTATTTGCGTAGAGGCCCAGTGCCCTGTGCCAAATCAGAGGGTTCAGTCCTGCCTAACCATTAACTCCGTGTCTGGTCAGCTGACCCTGGCATTTAACTGTCTTACCCACGCACACATCCAGTTGTCAACTCTCAAGGCCACAGGCACACACCACGCGCATCGTAGGCTGGTGCGTGATCCGTCAATCCAGGTCCAGCCTGTAGGTATTTTCCGTTAGGCGTTTCTCAATTCCAATTATCTGACGGACAGCGACCTCTTTTCCGTCAACACTACCGGTACGAGTGCTTCATACGTACGAAGGCACGCACTCACTGAAGATTCTCATGTCTGGACCCACACACATGTGACGCTCACACACGGAAGGACTAAATTCCCAGAAGGGCAACTCAACACAACTTCCAACTTCGTGTCTCGGACTGTGAACACTTCAGCAACGCGTTAGTCCAACGGGGGTGCGGAAGTGGGTTACATCACAATTCTACAGCCGCACATCACATCCACGTGATTCTGCCTTTTCAACACTCTCGACGCACTCTTTCGCATGCATCCGGTTACCATTATCTGTAATTTTATTGACTCGGACATTGCTTACCATCGTACGCGTTTCTCCTTGGTTTGTCTGTTTCCAGCCATTCCCACTGTTATATCTATTCTAAGTATATGCTTCAGTCCCTAACTGTTATATGCAGCTAGTGCGAGGTCGTGGTTATTCATCTATAGCCCACACATCCACTACCTAAAGGTACAAAAACCTCAGGCAAAATCAAGCGGGGAGCTATCCATCTGACACCGATCGAATACCTTTTGACTTGGAATGTAAACGAGAACGGACTAGCTGTCAGAGTATGTTAATTAAATCAGTCCGGCTTATGTACTAAGAGGGAGAAGAATCCTAATATCTGTGGGGAATAGTGACCCCTCTGCCCTCGATATTGTTGGTTCGAACACAGATAAATGTGTCCAAATGTGTCCGAATTTCCTTATGGTTCTTTGGTCGACGTACGTGGCTAAACCACCAAGTACTGGGCTAGGTACCACGTCGTAGACGTCCTTGAGATCGGAACTGGAAGGGTATCATGTAGTATAGAACAGATTTCGGTAGCTAAAATATTAATCAATCAGAGGGTCTATGTGGAATAAGTGTGACCATGTACGTTGTCACGTTCCCCAGGCTGCATCAGACCTGGGGCTGTGGGACCCGCGAGGATGTATCAGTAGTATGCTAATCGGTTGATGGATCCATAGAACGCACTAGCACAGAATGAAATTAATGCAGGTTCGGGTTGGGTATGGGTCACTACTTGGTTAAACTGCTTGGTTAAGAGACGCCGTATAGTTGACCGAAGAATAGTGCCAATGTTGAAAAAAACATAAAATACACTTTCATGTGGTACTTAATGTCATGTTGTGTTTGATGTCGCGCAAGTTTGCACACATGCTTATGAGGGTAAAACAACGAGGAAGTACTCCGAAGTGAATTCCGAAACAATGCTGTGTATCTCTAAAATATAGATTGAAGACGTTTTGAAACTGCAGTCCAAGTTGCACGCACTTAGCGTAAGTTGCACAGAGAAGACATATACAGTGTGAAATTACTGAAATATACAGCCACCCACTGTTCTTGTAAATCAATAACATTTTATTAGTGAGCAATGATGCTCATTAAACGAGTCCTAGTAATTTTCGTGTGATCCTCATCAATTGTGACTGTAATGTGCATGCAGCGCATCGAATCATGCTCATGCTTTCATTCAGTGTGAAATTTTGCCTCTCACATTAAACAATTACACTAAGTTGTAAATCTGAGTGTGTTGTGAAGTGAGTGTGGCTAGTGTAGCTAGCACTCATCGCTGTTGAGTGTCTCACTATCGTTAAACGTTTGCGACAGAATCATTCCATACTCATTTGTTCGCTTATTTTCGACTATTATGTTGCGAATTGGATCGATGTCATATTAATATCCGCCCCGTCGTCATCAGTAATTCTGACGGCGACCAAGTAAGCAAGCAATTTTAGTTTCGGTAACAAGGATTTTGACTGTGTACAGCTGAGATCGGTAATCATTGTGACAAGTGTGTGAAGGCGAAAAAGCTGGCCCCTACAAAGTAGAACTGAGCAATAAGCATTCCGAGGGACTGAGCTAAGGTGGTCACTGCTTGCAGATAATCGTATACAGGACAGGTCAGTAAAGAGAGGTTTTATGGTATTCACATACAGGTTAGGAGTGATCTATCATGTGTTCGAAATAAACAAGTTAAATTGCATTTTTCTTTGTTAAGTATATCAAACGGTGAAACATACTGAACAATCTGGCTGGCCTACTTGAAAACAGTAATTTGTTTTCACGACGAAATGTTGCTACGAATGCACACAATAAAAGAGGAACGGGATATCTTCTTAAAACAAACCAAAGTTGATTGACACTTGGGAGGACAGATGCTGATTTGATCGTGTGTACTGCGCTCGGTGGGTTAAGTAAACACAATAGGTTAATAAAGCATGATCAGATTCCTCAACCCTGCAAGAAATGACTGTGTGACTATGTTTGCGCTATTCAAGATATTTTTTAGTCCAGTAACCAGACTACTGGCCTCGCGCATTCCTATTAGTTTTGTTAGTACGAGTTGTGTGTAATGCATAACAGCATATACTGTTGATTTTGAGTGCCCCTAGACATAATGATGGTGGTAACTAGTGTTTCGTTGGATAGCCAATTCTAGCAAGTACGGGTTACTTGGAAGTTATCTGTGTTGGAAACGATTATGAATATAAAATGGTGTATTGGACCCATACTGTGTGAACAGAAAGTTCAATATTTTTGGGTTAGACGTGAACAAAATGGTGGTGAAAATACAGGCGACTGGTTCATAGTCGTTTGGGAATTTGTGCAGGTTTAGAGTTCCACAACAGTGAATCTTATCGGTTTTGCTATTCCAAAAAATTCTCACCCTATAATAGAGATGGTCGACTAGTCAGATAATTAAGGGAATACACTGAACTGGCTAAAATCTCTGTCAGCATTCACCCCCTGCACCCTCAAATCCTCGGCTCACAGAGAACACGAGGGCAGAGAGAGAACAAACGACTTGCGACCTTTGAGAAGGAGAGTATTTTTTGATCTCATGAACCAAATGTACAAATACACGAAGGAACAGTGTAGATGTGAAAAGTAACCACAGTCATGAAAAATAAACAGCTGCCAGAAAGCTACAGAACAAACACACCTTAGGGCATCGGTTAGGATGATAGGCACGAAAGAAAAATAAAAGATATCAGTGTTTAGTCTGTAAAACAAACAGCCAGTTTCTGAGGTCGTGAACAACGTGCCTCATACAGACAGGGCTGTGAAAGAACTGCACAACGTACGCATTTGTTGATACAGGTTACGGGTTGGTTTTATTTAGGAAGACTGGATTGGACAAAACAATGTGCTGTTCCGAAGGGAGAACACGTAGGTCAGAACATTCTATATGGACAACTTTTAAACGATCGAGGCTGACGGAGTCATGGCTGCCATTACAATAAACGATGAAATATTTGTCTTTACATTCAATCCAATGTAAAAGAATTAAAACAGGATAGTTGAATGAACTTCTGTTGCGTGTCATATCGGATTAACAAGAAGGGCGTGTGCGCGAAATTTTGTGCACTTGAATTTAATCCTGTTTGTCCGACGTTAGTGCCTGTTTTGACAATTGCATGCACAGTTTCAAGCGGGCAGTGTATAATATTGGGTCCGTCACAGCTATGTGTCTGGAATCCCTAAGCACTTCCTAGAACAGCTCATATGAAGTGCATCTGACAACTTCTTTAATAACGTTTCGGCTTCCAAATGATTTGAATGGTAGGTTTTTTAACCAGCTTAAACCGGACGTTGTAATTAGATTCACAGCCTAAATCCGACGGTTAAAACTTTTGTAACGAAACCGTTAAAGGGAGCCCAGTGTTGTAATTTTCACTAATCCAATAACCACTGGTTGATAGGTTTTTGTTCGGAAGTGTTTACATCCGAGCAAATGTTGTAGATCATGAGACAGATTAGATGTGAACTGGGAACCGCAGTCAATAGTGACAAAAGTGTGTACGCCGAATAAGAATATCCAAGTTTCCACAAATGTTCGCGTAACGTTTCCTATTGAGATGTTGTTTATGGGTGTTGCTTGGAGCCAGTGTGAATATTAGTCTACAAAATGAGCCAAACCACTCGACAGTGGAAGTTAGTCTACCACATTGACATGTACGTATTTAAAGAAGAAGCATCCGGTGCACTGTGTTCCAGGCATGATGCTGTACAATGGCGGTCCACCTTGCTTCGCTGATAAGGCAAACAGTGCTTAACCAATCACGAAGGTCCTTACGTATATCTGGTCAAATGAAACTGCCTATGATGAGTTCGACAATGGAATGAATGATGAGTAGGAGATAGAATTAAAATGCCTCTACACACTTCAACATAAATTAGGGTAGACAAAGGGTCGAAAGTTACCGGTCGAGGTATCGTACTGGATTTTAGATTTATAGCGAAGTTGAAGCAGGGGAAATTTTAGGGACTAGTATGAAGGTAAGTGACTATAGTTTGTCGCAATGACCTCTAAATTGATGTGTTGCAGATAAATACGGGACATGTACAGGGAATAAGGTATTCGTAACCAGATTACTGTGACCACTGGTATAGCCAATATCCGCCGTGAACCAGAAGAGAAAATCAAACTGGCGGGTTACTCTCAGCTAATATCTGTCCGCAGAAACAGCAAAGGCATAAGTTCACGGTTTGTAATCAGTGAGTATAGGAATCTATCGTCTCTCCAAAACATGTCGCAACTGATTGAATTCAAGAGGGTTGGCCAGCAGTCCTCTATCGAAGAGACTGTACCTTGTTTGGGTGGGTTGCAACCTCCGACAGGTAAATGAAAACTGTTAGAATTGATTACCCAAGACTTGTCATAACATGGTGCCAACAGCAGACTAAGATGCATCAGTCTTTAAGACAGCTGGGCATGTTTAACGCTGCTGAAATAGCCGGGGAGTGTAGGATCCACTTGGGCATGCTTGACAAATGTGAACGCTGTATTGACTTCTAGAATGAAGACAGACTTTTTAGGGTTACTTTTTAGCAGGTCAGTGGATGGCTTTAAAACGTTCGGACAATTGGGATTAGGACGAGAATAATAACTATCACTTCCTAAAAATAGACGGATCATTGACAGATTCAGGCGGTGCATATTATGAAATCGCGTTGTGTTTCTCTGGAAGTGGCTATCTCCCGTCTAGGTCGATGTTGTGTCCCAGAAAGTCAATGAAGGAAGCGCAGAAGTCATACGCGTTCACAAAGTCGTAGTGGTTGAAATGCTGAAAGGTTGACTGTACGGGAGACATGCTCTTGGACGTTGAGGCTGACAACGCGTATGTCGTTGATTTAAACGAACACAAACTCCAGTCTTCGTGTAACCTGGTCCATTTCTCGTTATAATGTTTCAGGCCGAAAGGCATGAAGACAAATTCACACAGACCAAAAGTTTTATCATCAGTGTTTCAGCGATGACGTCAGCAACTGCTGGAACGTGATAGTGTGTTCCAAATAAACCTATCTTACAAAAGATTCCTTCTCGCTGTAAACCCTCGAAAGGATACGTTGGTTCGTCCTCAATACAGTGGTGCGCTTGACAACAATCGGGTTCTCTTCCCGGTAATGATTAACACGGAAAACCTCTGCCCATAAAAACGGCGACTGTCCCGGTATTTTCTCCCCATACAAGCCAAAAGTCACATGCATAAAACAGCTTAATTTTGCCCCAAAAGGTTTGCGACAAAGCGAAAAGTACGAGGTATTTATATGGTGCGTGGTGACCCAAAAACATTTTCGAATCAGAAAGTAGAAGGACAGCTACCGAAAAAAATAGTTAGGGTCACTAAGCCACCAATGAGCATGGCGGACAAGTGGAAAATAACCCAGGTTACATCTCGAGCGTTCTGGACAATTCCGCTGGTTCTGAGTGGACCAATCGTTTTTCTCGAGGACGGAGGTGGTTTTGGACAAAAAAATGGACCCCTAACACCTAACCAAAATTTTCTAGTGAGAAAACACTAATGTGCGCAGTTGGGTGTCGTGCCTGTACGACCGCATTATTAGACGCCTGGTAGTCTTACCTATATTCTCCGAACAGCCCGTGGTCATCACGGGTTGTTCGGGGATGAGTGATGCCCACATGTATCATCTGAGCGAATTCTGCCTAAGAAACTTTCGGTCTTTCTGAGAACAGTCGCCGTGGAAGTGCAACTTTGGATGCCCCCTCAGTGTTTACCGTTGAGACGTCAAATCTCTGATGAGAGGTTTCTGAAAACTGATTTAACAACGCACATTAATGACTGGTTCCTGGTAATGCCGTCCAAAGTCTAATCGAGTTGGTTGCATTGACTTGACCTTGAACGCACGGAGTGGTGGCACTGTTCAAAAGTTTCGGTTGACCGTGGTCAACCGTCGGACCGTAAACTGTCGACGTTGATAATTTGGGAAATTTCGGCGTAGACCAAGGTTAACTGTTGAGAGCTGTTTAAAATGTAAGCCCCCAGCAGGGTATATTCCACGGATTTGAGATTGTGTTTGATTTCACTTGGAGGTAAGTCGTTAACACCTGCATCGATGTCGATGTGAAAACGGAGCCCGGTGAAGTAAACATGGATGTAAAGAAGATGACTGCTAGACTGACCAGCGACAGCTTGAGTCATTACTGGCCGACCGGGGAGATCGGTTCCATGGTTTGGCATGTCTTTGGAAAACACGCTGGGACATGCCAACAACTGACTACACTTGAGAAGAATATCCACAAAATGACTGTGGTAGTAATGAATATTAGATGGCTCAGTTCAATTTGTGCAGGATCGGGAACAAGAATGGAGTTTGGTGCCTGAGTTATTAAAGCCTTCATTGCGGGACCCAAATAAATTATTCGTAGTGAGTGCAAGCTATGACACTCGTTGTTAGATGTTCTGCAGTGTGTCTTAGGCTGCGTCAGTGCGTGCAGAAGGGCCACACAAACGATTGACGGAATGCTTGAAAAGAACTTCTAACTTTGTTGACTGTCTCCGATAGTTTTTCTAATGAAGTATAGTGGTCCTTCACCGATGTACTGAGAGTGACATTGAGTGGAAAGCTGGTGGTCCACACGATGGGGTCACCGATGCTGTTCTCGACTATCAGGGAGCGATATCTTTGAAGAAGTGCGGTTGCCCAGCTCGACTCCAGATATACTTGCTGGAGCCTTTATGGTTAATAAAAGTACAAGAAAATAACAAACCTACTAATTAGAGAAGTGGACCTAAACGCTATGTACTGCATATTGTACAACTTAACAATGAAAACACAAACAAAAATGATTACTAAATTAGATGGAAATGACTCAATAGTTAGGAAAGTTTGTGGAGGTTTGGCGTTCCATCACAATGAATGAATGTAGTTTCGGTGGATTCACTCCCTCGGGTCGATCCGAAAGGGTTTCCAGTCCACCGTAGAAGTAATTGTCAAGACAGACAAATCTAGAAACACGTTTTAATAGATATAGACCTTTGTACTAGCATTCAGTACTCACGAAAAAGGGAAGAACGAACGGCTTGCGAACCTCAAGAAAGTGTGCTGTTTTTGACTGCACATCTCAGACACCATCACACGTGTGTGAGAATGAGAGGTAAGAAGTGTAAGATTTAGTAAAAGCCGTAAACGACAAAATTTTCTACAAAAGTTACAACATACAACAAGACGCCATTTTATTCCAACACACAGTTGAGCACCTGTTATCCGTCTAACTTCCCTTGTTAGTAATGCACAGAGAGATTTCCACACAGCCTGGAGCAGCTCATTATTTCTGGATGCTCCAAATCATTTCAACTTTATCACATACACGTACGTGGCCGTGTATTCTGTGACAAATCACGTGCTGTTTGTCCTGTACTATAAAACACAAGTGCATGTTGACACTTTTATCGAGTTTGCTTGTCGCGCAGAAAATCTGAAGTATAGATGAAATTTGGACCAAGGATTGTATGATCGTACTACTGTTTCCATATTCCACCGTTCGCCACTAACGTTCTCGAGGGCTGCACTTTACCCCGCTAATTAACGTTGTTTTTTAACGCAAACTTCGCACGTTAAAAACAATAAATAACTGACGTATTAAAATAAGCTGTACTGTGTTCTTCAATTATTCAACCTGCTGGTTAGTCATTCTAGCAAATGCTTGAAATCCGAGATGTAAAATTCTCTTTCGGTGCATAGGCTCCTGCTCGTCGGATGTGCTGTCTCACTGGAGGCATTTTCTCTGCGTTGTATTTTACTGTACACTTAAAGTCAACTGTGTTACTTGATGTGTAAATCATTTTCTAGCGCTTTCATCCACAAAGATCCAGTTTTTGGCTCGCTACATCTGACTGACTAATCACACTGTAAGGTTGACAGCGTGGAGGAAATCAGCCCAAGATCCCTTTTTCATGACAATCACGCCATTGTCTACGTCTATGTAATCAATGAACTGGGCGCAATATGATAATGACTTCTTGTAAGCTGAATAGCTTGCATATTTTGTACGGTCACTTGGACTGATACTAAATGCTTTGTCATGTGGAAAGGAGACGGAATCCATTGGTTACTGTCAGTTTCACATCTGATGTGCGCATTCACTTATGAAGAATAAGGATGTACAAGTTGGTGTAGGCTAAAAGCAGAAGTAACATACATAATCAATTTTTGTCCTAACATTGAAAATTCCCACTTGATTTTTAAGTTCCAGCAAGGATGCTGTTCCCGGAACTGGCTGAGAAGAAACACTGTATAGACAAAAACATTGTATATATATGTATATATTATGAATAACCATACAAAAGTTTGTTGGTGTTTTGTAACACCATACGGGTCACGGTTATTGAATTGTTGAACTCTGGGAGATCCTTTCCCTGAGTATACCTTACATAACGTTGCGCTTTCTCCAGATGCATTCGCTAAAACAAGCGGTCTTGAATAATAAAAAAACGTGTCTAGAACATTCGGCAAAAGCATATTCGGCTCCAACCTAATAGAGGATTAATTGTGACAGACATGGAATGGGGTTAGTGTGAAAATGCACAAAAGAAACAGACCAGTAAAATGTAATCACTTCTATAATGGGAATAATGGCTTTTCATACACAAGGTAACCTAAAGTCAGTACAAGATTCGACAATTGATTAAATGTTACGATACAATGTCATTCATGGTTGGTAGTGCTTCACACGCTTTGGTGTTTGGAATTCACGTAGCAGACGAACAAATAGGCCTATTCACGTGATATGCACACCCAGTTATTCTGAATGATGGTTGGATTCCTAGAAACGACCATCAGAACAACCTTGCGATGTCTACCGACATTCATGCACGCATTCACAAGTTAAATCGGTTTACAGTTGTAACATAATAAATAACACAAATTTCTAGCTTAAACTCTCCACTAAGCAATCGGTGATATTGGTACCATCCTATTTTACTGAGGTCGAATGAGCTCGATACTTCGATAAACTGTATCCAAGACTCCTCATAGGATTCGTATATTTTTCGGGAATTCTGAATGTCATAATAAAATGAAAACTTATTTGTAGTCAACGACTTAATAAGTATTAACACTGAATGCCGAAAAACAGGAATATCTGTCGATATTTCGAATTCAGCCGAAATCCGCATATTTCGCAATTGGATCTCTTCTAAATGATCAAATATGTCACAATAATCAGTGATATAAACATATCTGTCCATCATGCTGTGAGTACATTTTGAAAAGGCCAGCCATTTCAAAGAAACGCGAAGCAGCCGTATATTCTCTTAAAGAAATGGGTGATCTTGTTTATGACGTTCAATCCGTACATGCCCCACTCGTACAGCGCACTCGTAGAAGAAGTAAATGGTGAGGGCCAGTTGGCTGGCTTTGATTTAAAACGGAGTAGAGTAGGGTTTTCGTTACCGGTTCACTACATTTTTACTTACGTAAACTTAATTCTCCAGAATGCCCACTTCGATCTTCGTCTAATCGCCGTTTTCGTCACCGCTCTGTCTGACTGAACTGCTTATCCCGAGTACGGTAAACACCAAAAAAATAAATACTCGGTAAGAATTTGCTTGAAATACTGGCCCTTCCTTTGTAAACTGAATTAGGTTACAGTAGGAACTACTGATGAGTGGTTTGGCGGATTTGATAACTTAGAAGGGATCCAATTGCGAAAAATCTGAACTACGGCTGGATTCGAACCAACGACAAAAACACCATGCCCAAACGCGGCTAGCGCTTCACCAGCTGAGCTAATAAGCCACGCCAGAAGCTCAGAAATTTCACATTTGGACCTAGTTACCCACCCAACCAACTGTGTTATATGGAATCCACCAAATCATCTAGGCGATTGACTGCTCAAGCAGGATTCGCTGGTTCGACTCCAGCCGAAGTCCAGATTCTTTGGAAATGGGTCTCGTCTAAATTATCACATCTGCCAAACTATTTATCAATAATTCGGCAACAGTGTTCATCGGTGATGTTGGTGGATTCCAACGTAAACTGATCGAGAAATCCTGCTTGAGTAGTCAGCCAGCTGGATCATTTGGTGAATTCCATATGACACATATGATTGGGTGGGAAACTAGACCCAAATGTGAAACTTCTGAGCTTCCAGCGTGGCTTCCTAGCTCAGCTGGTAGAAAGCTTGCCGCGTTCGGGTATAGTAGGAACGTTATGAATTTGAAATATCTGGACACTACTATTAGAGAAATGTGCTTGTAATACGTCTTGATGGATCAATTCACCGACGGTGTGATTCACGTCAAGCAACTTGTTCCTGTTGTTCAGCCAACAGTTCATGCATGGAGAGTATCACGAACGCCTTGTACCTAGGATACATTCAGGCGTTCGCTGATTCGCTTCTCTTGCAGATTTCATACGTGCATCCTTCCATCTGGTCTTTAATAGTGGAAACACGGCTCACCAGTCCGTTTGGTGAATTACAACCCATCAACAACGTCAATCTTTGGCGGTCAATATGTCGCACCAATTTTTGCAATAATCGTCTTCTGGGAATTGATTGTGCCTAAGCAACATTGTCACCTACCTTAAAAAGACGCAGAGATAACTAAAAGTTAACAAATATTTTTCTGAGATTTAAAACTGAGTAGTTAAATAGGGAGAAGCTCAGTTTAAGCAAACCAAAGCTGATAATTCACGGACAACAGAATGAACCCGGATAAGAGAAACGTCACTGCCAGCCAGTAAGCGATCGACACCACAGATGAGACATCTTTGTAACGGTTTGCTCTAATGATTATCTGTTCTTTACATTGGCTAGTGTTTCATTTAATAATACCATATTTAGAGATGGCCGAGAAGTTAACTTTATTTTTCCGACTTCATTTTGAAGAAGGTATGCTTGTTTTTGAGATGAATAATCATTCCATAAAACTATGTACCTTGCTGCTGGCATCAAGAAAACGTGCTATGAAAACTGTACACAATGTGTGCGAATCTACTAGCATGCACAAAAACAGCGGCTGATTTGGTCGTTACATAAGTTTACCTGTATCCAATGTTGGTGAGTCTATCGAGCGGCTGCCGAATGTGCTATGTCTACAGTGATCCCGGTCGGACCCGTGCCATTCCAACTATCCCTATGTAAGCATGCTTCCGAGCAGGAGAATATTAGATGGACGGAAGCAAACTCATTACAGCTTTTTGCATAATCGGTTGTTCTTATCCACAAAAAGTTTGTTCTTAACGCTCCCATCCGATATTTGTAGAGAATCACCGACTTCTGGTCGACTTGCAAAGTAGTAAGCATTCACCTTTGTCGTGGTAGCAGATGACAGATATTTAGTTGGAAGTCCAGTGGACGGTCTTCCGTGATCTAAACGGGCATGTGATCAAAAGTAGTGCCTCCAAACCTTTGAAGTACCTGATGATGATGAAGTCAAAACGAAATTTAAACAGGTATCTATCTGTTGGTTGATGGTCCCTAGAACTACCTACTAGTAAAGCTGATTTTTTTCAGTCTACTGGACACACGTAAACAGAATTAGACTGGAACCGGTTATCTTTCCTAAGACAAGTATTGCAACTATCATAGGTTTGTGTGTAAAATTTTACATTGCACGTGTACAGCGACTACTACATTTTTGTAGAACTGTGCCAAAGTCAGTCCTCAAATGGTTTGCACAAAGCTACCACTTTCAATGTTATCTTTTTTTTGCCAACATTAACGGGGGATGGAGTGCGGATCGAAATGCTTTACTGCTATGGTTTTTTCCCAAACTAGGCAAAACAAACTTCAATATACAGATTTTCATGGTAAGTTTTCTCGAGTGAACCCGATTAGAAACACAACTCGAAAAGTGACTGAATATGTACTTCTACACATTGTACACGTTTGCTAAGGAGGCCTGTCATTATATCATAAGTAATGAAAATTTTCAAACAAAATTCACCGGGCAAAAAAGATCTGAAAACGTGATTAAATCTACCAAAGAGAAACTTTGAAGTGGTTCATTAGTCGTGTACTGCACACCGTATGTGAATTTTAGAACCTTCGGTGTTTTTCACATCAATTAACTTTCACTCCCATATGTTTACATTCGATGCTTCAGGCATGCAGAAGAAAATACGCTTCTTCTCAAAGATTAGGATTTGTTTACATTTTCATCGTTCACGTGTTCTCTGTTCGATTATTTTCGGGAGTTGAAGGATAAAAGAGACTTTCACTTATTTCAGTGTACTTCCGAAATTATTTGTCTCGACGATCTTTTTCACCGTAGCCACGAAATCTTTTTACAGCAACAATACCTATGAGAACCATAGGATGTACTCGTATTCAGTGTGATGCAATTTCAAACTTACGCGCTCTTCAGGACCACTACAAGTCACTTCCTTATATCTTCATCCAATGTTTGTCTGTGTCACTTCGCAGTTTGTATAACTTACTGTACAGGTCCAATACAGTCGACTGAGAATTTACCAGTTATATACAGTGGTGGTGTTTCACATTTAAATGAGCATGTTGTGACCAAAACAGATACAAACATGAATTCACTTCAAAACACGTCTGGACACGAATGTGACGTTTGTTCACTTCACCCGCATCCAGCTATCGATATAGTTAACCTCATGTCCATCCAATTGGTTAATTATGATCGATCCACAGACTTCGCTTTGTTTGTGTGGCAAGTGTGGTGCTCAGACTCAACAAAATTTGAGAGCATACAAGCAGCTTGAAGTCCACAGTCATAGGTTCACTGGCCTTGAGTCGCCGAACTAACGGAGATATAGCACTGATATTTCAAGTCAAACAAACTGGTTACATTGTAAACAGACTGTGGTGCAGGGCAGACGACCTTAAATCGATTAACCTGAACAAACTAAACGACCACACATCGTGAAAAGTTATTTTGAAGACGTATTTGTACCAGTTTTCACATGTGTACTCTGTATGACACTCAGATACTGGGATTTAGCCTTATCCTCAGAGTTCGTGTACTTGAACAATGGTACTGATATTCTATATTCAGGTTCACTTGATCTCTTCTGACATATTGTAATAAGGTGTAGTATGATCCCTTCGAAGTCACTTGGTCAGAGACAAAATAATCACCACTTTGAATCCGATGCCCCAAATGACACTCCATTCCGCATCATTCGATGCAACCTTCAACTAGAAATGTGTTTGGTGTCAAAGGCTTTTACGATTTTGGTAGATATGAAAAGCTGTTTTGGCGAACAGTCTGTTTTCGGTTATTCATCATCGGGCCAATCACATGACATTTTATATCATCATAGTTGTCAACCGATCAAAATCAAAAGCGATTAGTTACATAATTACGTCACGAGATTGTGAATCGGGGTGCAACCAGGTGGCAAAATTGACCAGCGGTGGTGTCGAGTCAGTCACGGGAGGCCACGGTAACCGTAGGGTCTGTACAAATTTCTTCTGACCGTATAACTGTGGATTGCGCAACCGAATTCCGATCGCTTCCGCGATGGCCAGAATACGAAATTTGACTCCTCTTGAT
>LUCH01000447.1:23601-140043 GCA_013368495.1 Paragonimus heterotremus
GTCCTCGGGCTTGTGTCAGGTTGCTCTTCAGGTTACTGAAACTTAAGTGAGCATTATCTGCTCGGGGATTAATATTGGGGGAACAGTATGAGGGTGAGTGATTTGCAGTAGCATATTTTCGCCAATCCACCCTGCCATATGCAGCAGATAGGGCGACCCGGTTTATCCTGCGCGACGGCCAATGCAGTATGGCAATTGATTTCTGTTGTATATTCATGGATTTTTTGGGCTTAGGATACTGTCAGGACGCCCAGACCTAGACAGGAGGGCAGAGGAACATCTGGTTTTCTGTCTCTACTTCGATGGTTAACACAGTTTTTGGATGTGCAAGAGTAAGATTAGTCAATGCGGTCTAGGTTTTATCACTATCGTTTATCTGACAAGAAGAAACAACCATGTAGCGCTTACAGAAAGAAAGGTTTTCGACAGGATGTTGGATCAGTAACAGGAGCTCTCCGGTAAGCCCATTGCTTGCAAACATACTCAGAACTAGACTAAAAGTTGATGAACGACGTTACGTCATCGATTACAGTCAGGATGTTTGAAATGGACTGTTGTTTAGAAAGGTTGATAACATTAAATCAATTCTCAGTTCAATGCCGACAGTCAGGAGGAGAACTGGCGCCACCCTAAAACAATCCTCAAAAACCTAATTCACCTACTAACGAATCTGCTTCAGATAAACTGGAACTACTGGTGAAGGACCATTAGTTCAAGCTTGTGTTAGTCTTACTGACAGCCCGATGTACAAATGTACCTGCTGATTTATCCGCTTGTTTTTTGTTAGTGATACGGTGGTGATCATTTGTTGTTATTCAGGTATGTGTAAGCTTCGTTAACCCCGACGACACTGCTGAGGAAGATATCGTGTTTGTACTGGACAACTTTGCTGAATTGAGGATGACTGATGAGAAAGACAAGGTAGACCTATTTAAAGCCATGTCAGCCGTTGGTAGCAGAAGGAACTTCATGGTTCTTTCATGGTGATTTACGGTCCGCCTATTTAATTTACTAAACCACCAGGGGACTGGGTTTCTGGCGCCTTGTGCACACAACTAGAAGTCACCACGATGATGTGACGAAAACAATTCGACAGCTTGTTAAGATGGCTGAATAATAACGGTCGTGACAGGTAAACACCTTATCAAGGAGATACGTTCTTTGGCGAGCGCAGTTAGCACAAGCTCAGATTACGATTGGACAACTACCAGGCGGAATAGCTGGCAATAAAGAAAGGTTTTCTGGTGAACATTTACAACCTGGCGGCACCGCTTTAAAACAGACCCCATTCCTGTTGGTTCACTGTATTTGGAAACAGGAAACAGTTCCGCATTTGTTAAAAGGTGCCCTACCTTTACATTCATATAATGATAAACGGTACAAATAGAACACTGACTTTTGTTTTGGACTTAGTTCAGTGAATTCTGTTGGAAAGGTTCTTGCAATAACCATGTTCAATGGAATTACTGCCAAATTTTGAAGGGGTACACTCCAGTGGAGCAGAGTAGGTTTTTGACCACTTGAAACGCGTTACCAAACTAATCACTAGTCATTACCACAATAATAGCCAGCCGCAGAAAAAGCACTGCGGACAAGAACGACCATTTTGTGAACTCTCCATGGAGTTTACACAGGTTCTTCATTACCTGGGCCGAGAAGCATTATGGGGAGTACTTTAAAAGTTCGGCTACCCCAGTAAGCTTGACGCTTCAATTACTATACCATCTACGGGTATGATTGTGATGGTGCAGTTGTGTGAATCGATTCTAGGCGACTTTAACCTTGTCATTAGGCTTGACTGCAGTAGTGACAATGGAACTTCAGAACTGGGTGGACATTGTTCGAACAGAACACTGTATGGGTGGATGCTTGTTGGACGTTCGATGTTTCGGTGATCTAACTCTGCTGCGTAACTCCATCGTATTTACATTACTGTTTACCTACGATGGTGCAGCTATCGCTCACACTGTCGAACTTCAGAGAATGTTCATAGTTTTGCGACTGTGGCGTATGTATTTGAAATGCCTAGCGATTCCTGTCTGACATTTGCTTCTGTCCAGTCTTCTTCAGGCACAAATACTGTGCTTACAACTGGAATGCGCTTCAATGGAGACAATGTGCCTAAATGCGTAGACTTCTCTTACTTCGGTAGCAGTCTATCGACGGATGTTTCGATGGACCGTCATTGGCCAACTCTCGTACCAAAGCCTAGCAGTGCTTTCAGACGCCCTGAATAACGTGCCTGAAAGAAATGCGGTCTAGAGATACAAATATACTGTTTGTTTGACACATAAGGGTGCAGCCTACGCTGTTGTATGCCAGTGAAACCTGGACATTGCAGAAAATAGAAATGTGGTAACTGAGCCGGTTCTACATACAACGTTTAAGGCGCGTCATGGGCGTTTGATGGTCTGACCTTACCTCGTCAAGAAACCACCGACCAAACTCAGGCAAATATTGCTGAGGAGTTACTTGTGTTGACCCTTATACGCTCACGACCTTCGGTTTCGGACGACGTGGTAAAAGAACCGGGAAACAGATGTTATCAACCAACCGTGTTTGCAAATAGTTTAGTGACTTCCCATCAACATGTGTATTTGCAAATATGTTCGTAGGCTACTTCTTTGTTTTCTATATTTCGATGATACCCGTTAGGCGTTTCATCCCATCAAGCTTTCTCTGCCTAAATTTCCAAGCGTTTTCTTTGTATATGTAAAGTATTTAACATCTGTTTTCCTCCATTAACACTTACATCAAGAAAGGTATTTTGCCATTCTATTTCTTACACAAATCTATAAACCCTTGGCTAAGAAACTAGAGGCTTTCCTGAAAATTTAACACAAGCTTTTAGTTGACTGTGCAGAGTGAAATGAATTGGATCGGGTTTTGAAAACTACTTCATATAGTTTGGTAAACATCTAAGAGAACGGAGTAAAAATGAATGCATTGAGCGAGATATAAGAGAAGCTGATGAAGGTGTACCGTATTGATGATGATGACTAACAAAAGGCCCCGATAATGTTGTTGTTGAATTGGTTGATTTCGAAAGTTAAATGAGGAGAACTGAGAATCTGCTTCTTTTGGCTAGGCGTTCATCCGGTGTGAAGTGGAAAATTCAGATTGGAACAGAGTTTCATGCCAACATACTTGCACATATTGACAAAAGTTGAAGATTAATGGAAGTAGAAGAATAATAACTAGTCGCGTAATCTGCTTACCACGTTGTGGCAACATTAACTGCTGTACCGATCTATTTGGAAAAAATCAGGTTTATGTTTCTGGACTGTGACTAAAACACGAGTTCAGTGATTGCATCTTTGTACGGGTTCGCAATACACTAGCGTATAATAACAGGATAGAGTATTTATATGAACGTAAAACATTTATCGTATAAACACAACA
Organism: Paragonimus heterotremus; assembly: GCA_013368495.1. Lineage (NCBI taxonomy): Eukaryota > Metazoa > Platyhelminthes > Trematoda > Plagiorchiida > Troglotrematidae > Paragonimus > Paragonimus heterotremus. Next base: position 27,004 of record LUCH01000447.1, read on the forward strand.
ATATGGAATATACGGAACATCTTAAAAGACTTCGTGGTTGTTTGTAATGAGCTACCAAACAAAGATACAATTTGCTATGATTATTGAAATAACCTTTGGCATGTGACAAATAAATAAGACTAAAATCATATGATCAGAGGAGGCTTTGATGAACAATCAAATCGAGGATATCAGAACAGTAGGCAAATTTAACAAAACAACAGTACCGGACTAATTTGTGACATATATTTAGCATAAATGAATTAAGAGTAACAAAGATAGCCTGTATTTTTAAGATAAATGTGTTTATTTTTATATGGAGTATGTCTCATACTTGAATGACATTTGTAACTTTTTTTGCAAGGAAGTATTTTTTCATCTACTGTAAATATGGACATGCTGGATGAAGAATATTCACATGTATAGATGTGCAACGTTTAGTGTTGATTCAGATTTGATGGACTCCAAATACCTTTGAATTTGCAGCTGGTTTACTGATGTTTAACCTTTTTGTGAGATATATTATTATTGAAAAGCTTCAAGTTTTTCGCACCAGCTGGACACGGTTTGTCTCCACCCTATACGATGGATGGGCAAGATCTCCGCAGTAATTGATGTATTGCCATGCTGATGCTTTTGAATCAAATGAAAATTCTCAGTGTAGTCATGTAAAACACAGTACAGCGAACAGACTGGTTTCTAGTGATTCATCATCAGGCTGAATATATTACAATTTACATGACAATTTTGCAAGAGACTCGTTAAGATGGTATATGAAGAACGGATGGCTAATGTGATCAGTGAAATCAATGTCAAACTGTTAACAACTACCCAATTGAACAACCGGTCTTTACAGGCTTACAGGGTGGGGAATTTGGCCAAGAGCGTCCCAAAGCTAGATCGAAGCGATTCTGGGCATATTAGAGTGGATTGTGCAACGGAATGCCAAAAGCCACTGCTGTGGACAGAAGCCTATGATTAACTGTCCTCGACTGGGTGAACTTAATTCAGTAGATTGAGCAAAATGCGTCCATCATATTGACAGATTGGTTCGAATCCATCAGTTTCGGTATCATGGCACTGTTGACAGATGTTTTATTCCACTCTCAGACCAAGCTGGGTGGTGTTCACGAACCTGTTCTGGCTGTGAGGCCAACATAACTGGTTCCACAAGGACAAGTGAATGAGAATGAAGAAACAGCCACTTTATTTTTTAGGCGAGGGCACAAGATTGGAGTGGAATTAAAGTAGTACTTTGGCGGCACAAAATGTTATATCAGTTGCACTCGAAAGCCTGCGTGTGACAGTTTCGGCTTGCCTATCGTTCTTGAAAGGTAACCAGATGTAGCTGATATCTTTCATCCCACAGTTGCATAACTCTGTCTGTCAGCTTTTCGGTAGCCATTTTGTATGAACACTGTTGTTAGTGGATAACTCTGAATCTGGTGATCTAACCGAGTTGATTTCTGTTTGGGTCTTTGCTTTGTTTCACTTATCATCACACTGGTCACCAATCAAGTCTTAATGCAGTTATCCACTGTTTCGTTGGGCAATGATTCAGATAGGGTAATTGAAAGTATTTTGTATGAACTAGTAAAGCTCCGCTGATCTGATAGACACAGCCCGCCTCAAGTTTGCGGTTGGCACATTGGTTACGGTAACAAAGACTCCACACAACGTAAGCAGTTTTCCAATTTACTCGCACGAGTAAATTCACATGCCACTGTGTTACCCATAGTTAGACATATGGATAATCCGGATGAGTTGTGAAAAGATAAACAGAGTAAACTGACTCAAGTTCCTACTCACTATACTACCACTCCATGTACCATTGTTCGCTGCATTTATCTCGCAGTGGCTGCAAAGGATAAAGGTGGATTAATCTGAAACCCTAAACAATGACATTTTTCGGCTGTCGTCGAAGTTGTCACTGTTGCAAGATAACCCGATGTGGGCTGTCATTCTGTAAAATGCGAGCCTGCCATCTTTACTTTGGTCGTCCGTTACGCCTGCGCACCGACCTAAGGGCAATGTGGAGACACCGGGGGATAGCATTCTTCCAAACTAGAGGTCCCAACAACAGCTCTGTAAAAGGATGCAACAAGAAACAAGCATGAGCCAAAGGCTCAGTTAGCCATACATACGACTTACACAAAAGAAAACTAAAACGACGTCAGTGACACAGCAGCACGCCTTGTTAGGCAATTCAAATTCAATTTGTGCGCGCTTGCTGGTTTCGACTGCACGTTACAATTCCTGCCAGCAGTGCCTTAACAATATGTCTTGTCAAGGTTATTAACGTTTGTTACAGCAGTTGTTGACTTTACTTTCAGGTGAGCCATTCTAATTATTGCGGCCTAGTTTCGAAGCATTTCAAGAATCACTACTTGCTTGTAGGTTCGAGTTTGTATCCACCAGGATATTCGTAGAGCTTTTTTTTAAAATTTTTGTTCGATAACGATGCTCCACTTTTGTTCAACAACGTTTAGATCACCTCTACATGTTTTTGAAACTGAAAAAAGTTACTTTGTAACACAATACAAAATTGTTTGCGCACCGGTCTTCTTTTGTTTCTGTTGCGCAGTCACCTGACGATACTACAAGAAGATTTCACCTGACTTTTTTGCTTCGTCTTACTACGAGCATCGCTGCACCTTTGATTGTGCTTCAGTAATCTACGGTATCTCCGTAATATTCCCCACTTTCGGATACCAGTGATTCGGAATATTGTGGTGATCATCTTGAACACCTGTGAACACCTTCTGTGCGTCAAGTCTTTTGATTACTGAAACTTGCTTAAACCTCGTAACTATTCTGTTCCAGTCGTTCATTTTGTTTTCACCGACAGCCTAGTGAGGTACACTTGCACTCACAGAGGTTATTCAGTAACTCATCTTGACCAATACACACTGCACAAACAGGCAGCTAATTTTTTAAAGTGTCAGCATACTACATGACTAGAACCTCACTTATGATTCAATAAGCTAGCTAAGAACATTCGGTAGACAGCAAATAGGAACATTCTGTTGATTGTTTCAGCTAATATATCACCTTGGACAGGAAATTGATGTACACGGCAAAGTCCGCTGTGCATTAACTTTCATAACCCTCGTTTTGTATGACTCTGTCTAAACCTTTTATCGGAAAGCTATTTTCTGTGAATAATTTGTTTAAGAACGTCAGCATAAAGCACTCAGAAATTACTCAACATTAAGGTATATGAAGATGCTGACGAGAGCAAAAATAGTTGGTCATATGCAAACGAAGCAGCTTGTTCATATCAAGTTTGTATTGTGCAGTAGAAGGGAGTTGGACAATGACGGCAAGCTGCAGTCCATCTACAACGGAATGTGCTCTTCCAATCAATGATTACTGCTATGATGCAGGTGTTTGCGGTGCCGACTACATTAGCCAATCTGCAGCAAGCTTGGCACTGATTGGTCTGGACCATGCCCACCGCTAACACGTCTACGGCTACTGTAGCGCATTGGTCAAATGTTTGCGCTGCATGAAGTGATTCACATGTGAATTATTCGTTAATGGTGTTTCTGGAGGGATGTTGGATACATCCCGGAAAGTAGTGATCGTTGGAGATGGGATGGTAGGAAAGACCGCTCTTTTACAAGCATATGTTCTTGGCAAATTTCAAGCGGACTATATACCAACTGTATTTGAAACAACGGCCAAAGACGTTAAACTGAGTGATGGACGCCAGGTTACTCTAGGATTATGGGATACTGGTGGACAAGAAGAATTCGATCAGATACGTCAGCTTGCCTATCCTGGTGCGAGTTTGATCCTGTTGTGTTACGCAGTTGATTGTCCCACTAGCTTGGACAATATTATGCAAACATGGGTTGGGGAGGTGCGATCATACTGCCCAACCATTCCATTAATTTTAGTTGGATGCAAATCAGACAGGCGATGTGTGCCCTTGGCAAATAGTCAAAACAACCGTCGGCCACAAGTCATATCCGAGTGCATTGCCCCAGAACAAGCGGATTTGGTGAGCAAGCAGATTGGAGCACACGTTCATTTGGAATGTTCCGCATTTAACCGCGCAAATGTGGACGCCGTTTTTGAACTTGCGGCCAGATTTATTCTGGATAATTCAGTGGAAAAATCACGTCGCCTCAGTCTACGCCGCATTTTATCCTTTAACAAGGATAAAAACGTACCTAATGGGTCGACGGTGTCCCCTGGGAAACGCGTATCCACGAACAGAAAGTCCCAACTCTGGTGTGTGTCGAAAAATTCGTGAGTCGGGCTCTGTGTTCGAATCCATGTCTACCACGATATTCCACCTCTTATGCCATGTCTTTCGATATTTTCGAGTGCAAGCAGATTTGCAGCTTCATGTGTTCACTACTGACATCTTTATTGATCTTGAAATTAACTACAATTTTTCTGAGAAATATTTCCTATTACCAATTCTATGCGGATTTTCATGTTGATATCCATTCAATAGATCTGACAGAGATATAGTAGTCTTTTCCGAAGACTAAAGTGAGGTCAAGTGTAATAGCTCGTTCTACATGCAGTCAAGTAATGAGATTCATTTTGGGATAGCCCAATTTCGTTAAAATCTCCAGTGCCAACTGCTCAAAAGAAAACCATTGAACCAGAGAAATGAGAATGAATGCGTGATATTTTGTGAGCAGTAGTTGTTACATCTTCCAGTGAGTGAACAAACTGAGAAAGACAGTGCACGCAGAGTGTATTGGACACCAACATGTTTGAACCCGTTTTCTGAAGGTTGAATTTCACAGAGAAGTGGGTCTATAAGCGATGTGTTGTATAAAGTACGGACGGGTTAAACTGAAAAATAACTACACTGTAAGTTGCGTATATTTTTAATTCCAAAAAATATCACTAATCTAAAGTGTTCAAAATAACAGAGGCTGTACGTTTATATTACAATTCATTGTATGTTCATGATTAACATTCTTGTGTGGCACGCAACATCAGTTCCCTTTGCAAATTGTAATGATGTAATCAAAAAATTTGTCCCACATTGAAAAAGACCGCGCTGTTGTCTGTGAGGACGGAATCTATCTGGACTTGTTTAGAGTTCTTATAAAATACTTTTTAAGACGTTATTATTATGGATTTTTTTATGTATTTTTACGTAATTTTTAATAAATATTAATGCAATAAGATTACCGTTGGGTAGTTACGGATTGTGAGGACTACAGTATAAACACCACTAATGTTAGCCTTCGTACTGAACATTGTAATTTGACTGACACACTAAAGGAATTGCTAGGTTTCAAGTCTGCTGGTATTAGGATCTGCCATTACCAAATCAGTATTCCTCTACTAGCTATTGAATTACGACGAGGACAATACCGTTGATCATAGTGCCACTGACAAGCAAACTGGACATATACAGTATATCTGGGGAGAAGGTTAAACTGCAATCTCTTATGAGTAATATCAAAGATATTCAATAATCTCGAGGTAAAATTTCAAATACTGTTTACTTTTTCTACGGGTCGACCAGCCTGAACATTAATATAAGTGATTAAGACTGAATTGCTGTATTTTTGTCATATTTGTCGTGTCCAACTGGTGGTCATCGAAGTCAACGCAGATGTCTCATATGCATGCGAACTGAAATTCAAACCTTAGATGAACTAGATAAAATACGAGCTTAGTACTGCTGTTCAGAACGAATTGGCTGAAATATAGGGTTAAATATGAACGTGACAATTAAATTTCGGTATTTTTCTGCCTAATTCAAAACAATCATGAAAAACGTGTGACAAGTCATGGTTGACCTCTCTCGAAATCTTCAACTGAATAAACAAACAAAAACATCATTACAAATTAGCAAATCAAGGCAGTGCTTTTGTTACTGATCAAACGTTAACCGGTTTTGTTATGTGTACACTGTCGGTTGCTGTGACAATTTTACAATTTTCTCCAAAAAAGTGGGCAACGTTACTTATTGATTGTTACTGCCCCGCAATGTGAAGTGCTTCCTTGTTGTTTTGTTGCGTAACGGAGCTATTTTTCTAACGAGCTTAGCAAGAGACTTTGACGTGTTTTGCCCTAAACTGAAATACTTTTACAAGTACGAGTGTTCACATGACCGTCTACTTTACTGCTTCTTAACTGCATTTCGTTATTGGCGTACGTGCTGTAGGTGTTTCATAAAGTGTTGAAGCAAGTGTTTGAATGTTTATCGGTTTTGTAGTACCCAATAGTCCATAGTACTAGTGATAAGGCTGATTACTTTTTATAGAAGTGGAATAATGATGTTGTTACTTGTCGGTACTATTCACCTGACTGCGGAAAACAAAAACAAATCATGATGATCAGATTAGACCCAGACAAACGGAGGTGCACGTTCACAAGCGCAGATTGAAGACTGTTCAATGTGCATAACTCTACAGTACACAAAAAAGGATAGACATGTAAAATCTTTAGGATGTCTGTCAGAGAAGCGTCAGTTTTTTAACTGGATCATTTTGTAGATTCGTGTTCATTTACATATGCGAGAAGGAGTAAATGTACGTGCGGTCTTGCCTCCATGTTCACATGGAAAATAGAATCTCGAAATTTTCATAGATATGAAGAAACTAGCTGTACCGAAAGAGATAGAATGATAAGAAACAACAACCGTGTGCAACTTCTCATTTCATAGACTGAGTAACATTCAATAGTAAACAGACCGGCACAAATTCGGAAACACAGCGGTTTACCGGCGTGAATGAATCAGGCAGGTGATCAAGGGAATTGTGAAACCAGCTGACTCTTGTGTATTTGCTAATCCAGTGAATAACTGATCATCTCACATGAACCGATTGTGATCATAGAGTTAGGTAGTGCACTACGGAACGATCAACCACTAAGTGGAATGAAGATAAATCTACATAATAGCACGTGTATCAGAAACTGAAGTTCAAAATAATGCGCTTCTAAACATTCGCTCTTGTTCATTCTAGTGATGTCCACAAATAAAATCGAATGGGAGAGTTGATAGATTGAGAGATACACGTCTCTCAATAGCCCGAGGTTGATGGGGAATTCTGAGTGAGTGTCATGAGTTTAATAACAGTCTATTATTTTTTAGAATAATACAGACAGGCTTCCGTTTTCGTCTTCATGTGTAGGTGTACAATAAGTTTATTTATTGTACAGGAAAATGCTGTGCAAACTGGTTCTAAGATCAGTCATAAAAACTTCACCGTGATGTGCCCCTGGCCCGTAATTAGTGTTCCTAGGTTTGCATCACATACATTTGTTTTAGGAATGTGGCCACCTGAATATTATTTAGCGCACTGTTGGTGACATATTGGCAAGACTTGTATACAGACCATTAAGTTGGCGTATTAAAATATTTTGAGCCACATATAAACTGGACGCCAATAAACTTCACGTATTATAACATATATTGTGTGGGTTTAGAAGAGAACGTCAGAAATTTTCGGTGGTACATTCAAGTAAGCCACCCTCTGGTGTAGTTCCTCTATCGTTGATTCTTGAGTTTCCCCTATAGCATCTTGCTATACTGCCCCATTTCAACTAAAGTCTGACTACTCTTTGCAAAGGTGGCACACAGTTCTATGAGGACAGATATTCTGTATGCAGAATTGAACCATATAGGTTCGAAACTGCGTCCTACACTGTAACCAGATTAACAACTTATTAACAACTGACTAGTTTCATTGCTCGAGTTTCCTGATTTATCTGCTCCTTGCGCAAAAGGTAGCTTGTTGGCCTCAATTTCCCACTGAATTTGGTGTGCGTTCATAAAGGACAGCTGAAACATTGACACAGTCAGATCACTACGCTACGGATAGGTGTGGTTTACTTTGCAACCTAGACATGTTTTACGGAAGCCTTTACTATCTACCACGTGGACTTCAGTCGGAGATATTGATCTGAACCAGCAATATATTCAGGTTATAGTTGGGATGGTTATGTGAGTCACTGTTTGGTCGGTGGGTCTGTTAAATATACGGTGTTCAGTTTCGCACCGACAAAGATACAACCACTAAGTTACTTCAGACGTTATTTTACTAAATGATAGACTTTGTCGTCGTTGTACAGTAATAATAAAACCAGTGTCCCGGTTGATTCGCTTGCTGTACAAGATAGACAACTGACCTCTATTCTTAAGCACTAACCAGCCTCGTAAGCCTGAATGTAGGCAGTGAGCTTGTTCCGGTCAGATTTTTATTTGTGATCACAAGCATATAGTTCATGAAGCACCTAGTTAATCATCATTGCTTTTCTACAGTAGTGTTAAGCCATGTATTCATCAGGATAGACCAAACCACACTGCCGTCTCTTGATAAGATAATGTGTGCGATGGACATTGCAATCAGCTATGGACATCTGACGTTTGCGTATTCACAAAGAATAAGTTTTGGTACGGTTCCTTTCTTACCGTCGATGGAACGGGATAAAAACTTAGGCACGGAATTGCACGTCATTAAACCGTCCACAACAAGCCATTAGAGTGAGACCTGGTAGCTTTTTTGACATGACATTACTATGCTCTATTTCTGTCAACGGATATTTAGGCTGAACGTTTTGCTCGGGATGTTAAGGTAATCTGCCATTTTCTAATCAATTTGTTCCTTTTCTAACATGATGGGATTTGGAGAGGTATGTCCAGAACAGTAAAAATAAAACAGCTAAATTTATGGGTTAGACTGCTCAATTCAATTTAAGGCTGAAGGAACAGGATTGATTTCATGGAAATAACATTTGAGGACAGAAAACCTAAAAATCGTTTAATGACTATCGCTGGCATCGTGGATAGCAGTTATTTATAGCTCCTGTTACGTAGGAACACGTCAAATAAATGGACGGCGAAAAAAAGTGGCAACCCTTAAAAACGTGCTGCAAGGTAAAAGATGCTCCAGGACACTGTGCTACTGTGTTGTGAGCTAAGAATGCGGATAGTACAATTGTACTGTATTCAAAAATCACCATATTCTGTCCCTTTTACTAAGTTGAATAGCACACAGAGAACTTGTAGTTCGTGAGATGAATTCATTTCGTATACTTTTTCAAGCGCAAACAGATAACACTTGAAACTATGCAAATGATCTTTCAACTAGAACAAATTTGTAATCACGCGTGACTTCCTAAAGTTACTGTGGTGATGAAAATCAAGGTCCGCCACTGTTGTTCTCATGGCAAACAGTGGTGTCAAGCCACGGAAGGCTTTTCCTTGCCACCAATCAATAAGCTTCAGTCTGTTCTCCCGACAACTATTATATCTGTTTGTTCACCTGCAGTTGCAGTGACATAAACTGGGAGGAAAGCTAGACGGGCGGAGAAACGGGACAAGAAGCATTTACTAAAGTGGCTGCGTCAGTCAAAGTGCCAACCCTACACTAGCTGTGCACCAACCAAACGAAGCTCGGCACCACCGATCCCTGATTCAGATCGGACACAGCCGAAGTAGGTTTGCCGCCCACTGTGATGGCAACGTGCAACGGGGAGAAATGACTCAATTTTATCGAGGCCTTGTTACTCACTTTCCGCTAACCTCCGTTCTGTGAACGGAATGATTTCACAGTTACATTACGCTTGTCTCAGTTTTCCTAACCAGGGTCAAGGTAGCTTTAGGACGCCAAGGGTAATTTTTTACTTGTCGCCAGTTAACTTTTGCAATTGAAAGAAGTGTACAAAAAGAATTTATCTCGAAAACCTCGCGTTCTGTTTGTTATTCACAAGAGACAAAAAACACCGCAAACACTTGCTTGCACACAACATTGTCTCCTTTATATTATCACCCTAATGGTTTGCTATTTCTACGGGTTGCCTACAAATTTGCTATCAGTTGGCCTTCCAGTGATCTGTGTTACCATCGTCATCGTGGATGAATGCATACAGCAATTTTATAGATTTTGTTTCCCGCTTTGTTCGTTCCCGTAATCAATAGACAGTGAGGTTGAGACTAAGAGAGACACTATATTGTATCAGCACAGCAGTTATGAGATCACGTATACGTATTATTGAGGATTTTTCAAGAATGGCTCTCAGAGGAAGATACACGAATAAAAGTATAAGACTACCGAAACACTCTCCAGCACAATCAGGTCACAATTTGCCGTCTATACCATGTACTGTTTCCAACAAATTATTTTTGTATAGCATCACGGTCTGGAGGAATGACACTACTATATTGGTTGCTTAATTTGGTTGATTCATATCAACTATCGGAAATAGACGTTTGTGGTGTTATACGGTTTTTCACAATGACACAGTTTAGAGTGAGTTCACCAACTATTGTGCACCGTTGGCACCACACTGATATTTATTGTTCGCATTCTGCAAGATATGTCGTAAACCCTGTAACGTATGATTTCGATGAGGTCATTCAAACGGTTTAAATTCAATGGAACTAGTGACAAACTGAATTTCTTGAAGCGGACTAATGTTGTGAAATCCTAATGAAATGCATGACTGCTAACAGTGCACCGCATTTGTTAGTCGTCTCTGATGTCTCATCATCACCATTCCAAGCCAAAAAAGCAGACAAAGTTTTTGCGTACACTGGAAACCTTTAAACGAAATAACGACATTGATAACGACCAGACTACCATTTCCGTAAAAATAGAATCTGTCTACTGACATTTGTAAGGGAACATAACAAAAAGAAACTGAGGAAAACTCTATTGTTTAGTTGGTAAATCGAAGATTTTATAGACGTTTTTAGGATTGACGTTAAAAATAGTAAGTATCTCATAAGTTGACTGCACGCACATGTCATTTGTGATCAGCCCATCTATGCTATCACTCTATGATATCACCCCTTCTCTTGAAAACGAAAAAGTATAGCTAAACAAAGACCGTTAAGTAAAGAAGAGATTTTTCAATACTAAAATAAGGCTTCTCCTTGATGGAACACATCAAACTCTCTAGACCCTTATTCAGGCAATATGATCACGTGACTCGCGTACGTACACTAGATGTTTTACAAAACTTAGAAGATTTCATTCGAATGTTTTATATGCTGCCTTCCGAGATTCACTACACACAAAGCTAGTCGATGACTGTATTAAATTCATTATTTCTGTTAACTTTCCAACGCTCTTATTTAGGTATGATGAACGTTATCAAAACCCTCCTTAATAAATCTACTAAAGTTTGCCATTTTGAAACCAACACATTTTTCTTTCAGGAAATTCCTCACTAGGTCGAAAATATTAAATCGATGTGAAGTATATCTATTTTTGTTAAGTTCAAATTTTCACTTACAAAACGAACCGTCTAAACTGTCAGTTGTTGGAAATTGTTTATAGTTTTAAAAAGCCCTCCGTTTCACGTAGTTACTATGGGTTTGTCTACTACACCACATCTCAGGCAGGAGAATTCTATCATTGGTTCACAAATATCGAGTATACAAAAACTGAACTGATACAACCAAAGCACTGACTTGGTGACATGTGATTGATGAACACCTGTGGGGTTTCCTTAAGTGGACACATTCCGTCTTACATTTAACTTACAAATCAACTTCTACCGAAATAGACGTTTCCGGGTATTTCGTCTCAAACAGTCACTGTATCAAACAGTTTGAAATCTAATTCACTCGACAGCTGCTTAATCAAGGCACCTAAATGAGGTTGCCATCAGAAAGGGTTATTATTTCACGTGAACAGTCAAAAATACTTCTTGCTTCACATCTGCAGTTTCATACTTGAGATAACGATATTTGCTTCAAACACAACAGTTTACAGATAGGAGAACATTTCTAACTCAAGACAGCAAGGAGTAACAAATAATCGCACTGACAAGGTTCGTCTGCATTACCGTGTGAATGACAAATTGACGACTGTTCTGTACTGTTGACACGGTGAGAGAAAGAGTTTGTAAACAGCGGAACTTGAACAAAACATTAGACATTATTCGTGGGAGCTAAAGCAAATCAAACTCTATCAGTTGGGTCTATTAGGTCAGCTACCTTCAGACAAGCATGTAATGAATGGGAAGTGGACGTGAATTTGATGTTGTCAGCACAGAATGACAGCATATCCAAGTGTCGGGTGCTGAACTCATTTAGGATTGCAGTCATCTTTTAAACCAGTTGGTAACAGAGCATCGACACTTGGATTGAGTTATACCATTCGTACTAAAATGAAAACGTCTATTGCCCAACTTTAAAACAAGGACACGTATATATACACAACAAAAATAATAAGATCGACCTGACTGTGGTTTGACCAATTATTGTGTCTTCTGCCCAAACTGCCACATGTGTGTTCCAGTAATGTTAACTGGCATGCTTCCCGGAGAAAAACAGAACTGTGTTTGATGTTGCTGTAAAAATGTCAACACCCGGGCGGTCTTCTTTCCACTTAATGCACACATTCACATGTAACTGTGGTTTCATTTAGATTAGCATATTGACTTGGTGTAAGCAACGGTGACCACATCCCGAAGTAGTCGATCAAGCTGATACAGTCGCTAGAAAATGGACTGGAGAAAACATGTTGTGAAGTTTAAACTGTGACTATCATTGGTATGTTAGTAAGTAGCCCATTTAGTCGGACAAAGAGTCACGCTAGTTGGCCGGTTGTGTGAAGCGTGAAATAACGTAACTACTTCCCGACGTACGTCTGTTGATTCCTTTTTTGGATTTCCCGAGATGCTCGAGTGTTCGAACTGTTGAAATCAGCGCGCTATAAGCTTCTTGGTTTTTTAGTTCTAACGAAACGTAAATGTATACCAATATGTGTAAAAATTAGATAGAGAACAAATCAAAGCGAGTACAGTTCTGACCTGCCAACCATGACGTAGAAGCAAGATAACACATGCAGACAAACAGTATGTTTCTCCCAGTGGTAAGATAGGTGACCTTATTTGCAGACAAGGCGTCATTTTCGGATGACACTGTCGTAGAGCATTTTGTGGCAAACTAATTGTTTTTGCCGACGATTTTCCAGTAGTTTTCGAATGAAGTGATACAGAAAACTGTTGAACATGAAAATCTCGTAACAAAGGCTAGATTTCGAACCATTGTTGTTTGTTGTATAGCTTATTGCAGTTTACAGACGTCTGGTTAGCTCACTATTGCTGAGCAGTAACTTATTGCTGGTAGTCTGTCACAAACTATAATAGCAAGTGAAGTTAGTAAATATTGCTGAAATACCAGTAACATCTTGGAAAAAAGAACAGCAAAATGGGAACGCGATAGCTGCGGTCAGTTGTGGGTGATGTTCAATCCAAATGAAAATCAATATCACTTGTTACTCATCAATAAACTTAAAAATCTAAAAGGTGAGGTTGTATAGTTTATCCGGTCGTGCCAATTAAAACCGAGTGAAAGCTGTTAAGAGTCTTATCTTCTCCAGACAATATATTTACAAAAATTGCATCATACCTTGTCATGAAATAAAGTGGTCAAATTTGAGAAACGATTGGCAGTGATAAGTCACTTGCGACTGATGCAGTTTACACCGTTAGTTACGAATTGGTTAAAGGTCAAGTGAGCAGTATTTCTAATTTTGTTGTTTGCACATTAAGGTAAAGTCGATGTTTACCATTACTGGGATCAATCTACTCGGTGGACAACTTAGAAAACGGTTTCGAAGAACAGTGATTGTAGCTTTTAAACAAACACACCAGCAACTGCGAGTTATGTCAAATATCTAACATTACACGTTTTAAGGCCAGTGGTTCTAATTATTGTCTGTATATATGTATACATATATGCCTGTATAGGTACATTTTATCATAGCTAGTAAGTGCCAGCCTAGGAGATTTGTCAACTGCGGTTAATTGGATGGCTCATTTTGTCTAATTTCAAAGAATAAAATCGAACCCGGAAAGCGGTCATCAAACCGATAATTCATAGTATTCGAGTATCAAACTATGATAGCATTAAAGAAACAGCCGTTTATCTGAATCAGGTACGCGAATGTAATATCGGAAGTAATGTTGCGTAATAAGACGTGATATCAGGAACTGTAAGCGCAAACAAATACTGGTTTATGCAAAACTGATCCATCAATGAGTAAGGGAAATGAAAGATTTTGAACAAATTACGAGTAACAAAAACTGCATGCTTCTGAAGAACAATGTTACAGTTGACCATGAAAACTATCTCCACAATTTATTTAGAGTTTGTACTAGAAGAAACTCATAATATCATTCTCGGTTTACAGCAGGTCTGTTTAGACTAGACTGTCTGAGCAGACTTTATCGAGGAGGGTGAGTTGTTCAATAGCCATAGTGTATAGTTTGAGCCGTCACTCAAAAATTGCACCATATCACACACAACACTTGGCAGCCGGTTTCAAAGAATGGTTTGTGCTCAATAATCAATGACACAAGTCTACAAACTTCACGACATGAGGAGTTTGATCAAATAAGCAAATCAATACCATGGAAACTAAACGTTCACTGTGATGCACATGTTTTTCATTGATCACATGCCAGCCAATTCACATCGCATGACTTTTGTTTGGCCTTGTTTGAACATAACAGCTGGAGACAACAGAATCACAATTTTAAGCTGATTGTTTTGAAGTTTCACATTCAAAGTTGGTTTATAAGTTTATCAATCCGGAAGGTGCTGTTTGAGACGGTAAAGTGTAAGACAGTGCTAGCCTTCGGAATGCAATTCCTTCCGGGAAGCCTTAAGGGCAGTTTAGCGTTCTCTTAGAATTAGACTAGCTCTTTCTTAAAGGACGGTCTTTTTCGTCACCAAAAATCAGACAAACTCTCAACGAAGAATACTTTCGCACAGTGGATATATAAAATGTATGCTTTTTACTAAATTGTTTCAAATGTGAAGGAAACACCCCGGCATTGTCCAGATATGTATAAAGTGATCAGCATTCAGAAAGGTGCGACTTCTGCACGTTGTTTGTCGTACTTCCATCGGAACTACCCTTTCGCAGACAGTCTTTGGGTGCAAAATGATAGATTGGCTATCGACTGACTTTGGTGTGAACACTACAAATTGCACAGACTAGGTTACCGTCGTTGGTATATCATTTGAGTCACTCGAACAAGAGTATAAAAGATTGTTAGACTGGGTTTGATGAGCATGTCTGTCTCAGTTTAGTTGAACGGCGCACTTACACAACCAAGTAAACATTCACGGTGTATCAACTAAACCATGACTTGCTCACGCCGATACAAGTCATATTCTATGCACAATCAGGCTGGGCGAAATTCGCTTCAATTTAAGGACATCAAACTGCAACATGCAATGCCTTGAGAAAAACCTGTAGATTCTAAAGGCTCTTGCTGTACTTCATATTTTAAAAAGTCCGAGTCAGCAAACATCCATGCGCTAAATGCAACAAAACAAGGCGTTCTCAAATCCCCTGTGGAAAACAGACTAGTTGTTAGTGAAATGAATGCTGTTCACAGCAATTCTATATTTACCCGTAAATGGACACGCCTACGACTGGCTTTCGTACCGTCGACTTGAAATCTTGCGGCTATATATCGATCTGGCTTTGCATATGTTTAGTTATACTGACGGGAAAGACACCTTGTGGAGAAAAAGTTATCAAACAATTTGAAAGACAAGCAGGCCTTTTCTGTGCTACGTATTTCACTTATTATGAGTTGTCTATACCCCACGGGTGACCACTCACTTTAGAGAGGCTAATGCAAAACAAAATGTTGTGTAGCCTACAGTAACAGAAAAAATGGGTAATGTAGTGGCCGTACGTTATAAGGAATAACTATCACTCCGTTTTCTTTTTCTTCTCAACGGTGTATCACAATTGTCTGTGCACATCATTTCGTTTATTTAACATTGCAATGTTGTGATTTGGGCTCGATATTAGACTTCACTGGAAATAAGGAAAAATCACAATTACATTTAACATTCCTGTGCGATAGGCGTTGTCTTCATTGTTGTTGTGGTTGAACTAATTACATTCGCCGCAAACTTTTACGTCCAATCACCATTTTCATGTTTGAAGGGTTTAATCATAATACGACTGAAATGAGTATACATCGTGGTTTGATAGCAACGTCAACCGTTGTTCCTAGTCCGTTTAACGGCAAAGTACAGGAGGGTGTTCTGACCCTGTTAACAACTACTTGGTCAAGAGGAAGAAAGCTAGTCAGCCTTATTAATGGACGCCAAAGCAAAATTTTAAAACGCTAACTTATAAGACAGTATGCCCCTTTTATCAATTTGAATAGCACAGAGCAAACAGAAAGTTCACCAGCCGGATTACTAAAGTATATTCTTTTCGATTGTAGACACGCAACGCTTAAACTATAATGATCGAACTCTCAACTGAAAACAAATCACCACTAGTTTATTAAACCTATCTCTATTCTCACTAGAAAAAAATTATACCTAACTATTCAGTTTGAAGGTTGAACACTAGTGTGGAATAATCATGCTGTGGGTCGTCGAAGTAAGAAGCATTTTCTGATCAGGCGTCGGACTGACACTAACAGGAAATAGGATTGTTTGATTATTGTGAGAAAGGAGGAGTCACACGGGAGTGGACGGGAAGGAAAAATCTGATATAATAATATTTGTATGGATGTCAGGAATTAAGACTGTGGTCGGTAATGGGTTTTAGACAGTGGATTTTCGACATCTTGCGCGTACAGTGACGTGGTGTGGCTGTACGTCTGAATGAATGAGTTATCATTCATGTTTGCTTTACAAGCTGTTCTGAGTAAACAACATATTGTAAACGCATTCAATCATTCACGTTAATACCTGTCAACAATCTTAACGATCAAAGTGCGACAACTCATGGTCGAAGTGAGGCTTGAACCCAGCCGAAGAGGAGCGGGTTGACTTATATGTTCAGTGCCTTTGAGTTTTTCATGTGAGACAAATTTAGCAGCGGCTGTCACCTAGTTTCTCCAAACAGAAAGTAGACTTAAGTTCATATACTAATCTTGTCAAGAATGTGCACCTCTGAAGTGTTCTAGCAAAAACATATTTAACGTGTAATGTTTCTTTCGAAAAAGGTTGGCCAAAGAAGCCATATATGTGAATGATTTAAGCAAATGTGGCTGGTGTTCAACTAATAGTAATAGTATATAACGGCTATCATTACGTTTTCTGAACAATTTCAAGGAATTCTGTCAGTTCAACCACTGTAAAATTTTCCCGTTGTCTGGTCCTTTATTTTGGTCAAGTGGATAGGTATTGTGCTTATTCTTAATGCGATCGGATGGACTACGCATTAATCACAAACACCTGTGGCCGAGCGTTCACATATGATAGTTTGGTCTTGTGGAGTCTAGGGTCGCTGACTTCTTGGTCAACATAGTTGCCTCAACAGAAGGTAGACTTGTATTCAACTTCGGATCGTACCAAAGACATGCACAACTGAGGAACTCGGACAGCCAAAAAGCCCAAGTTTAGTTCTCATTATCGAAGGACTGTCTTGAACGTTTGTCTAAAACCGATCAATTTTATAGTGCGAAGTACAAAAGCTTGTTTTACATTATCGATCTTAAAAAAAGACGTAAACCGAAGTGCAAAAGTTCATAGTGAATGTTATATAACGACCACTTATTTGGAAGTCAGGGAGAGCAAAAGCGATCTCCAAATGAAGCTAGAGGGTTGTTTGGGCTGTGCCATATCGACCGGCCGCCGATGGGATTCGGCCATGGTGTATAGGCTAAAATAACCTTAAGTAAAACGGAAACTATCTGGTCTCACAAAACTGACCGCCTCAAAGAAAGCTTGAAGATGAGCTTGTGGGGTGAGCTGTACAGTCAGATGTAAACGGCTGACTTTCTAAGGACACACGGATTCTGTAGAATACCATTCATTCCTTATAAAGCGGGCAGCTGTAGACAACTGCCACGTGAGATTTTATCGCTATGTAGAGTAACCGTTGTACAATGTAACTTGGAATAACTTTAACAAACACTCGAATGAAAGTTAAATAGAAACTGATAACAGCAGTATGAATCCCGAGTGACTAAATTTTTCTGGTATGAGAGTATTTTAGTATCGTAGAGACAAAATAATAGCGTGCTTACTTAAGCCAAGTACTAAACATCCATCCCCTTCAAAGTATAAGGGATATGAAGTTGAATCATATCAAGTTAAAGGAGTTGGAAAAACAGCTTCGGGTGTAAATGATTGGTTTACAAACAGTATTGTTACATCCAATTTAAGTCACACAAAAAACGTTTGAAATTTACCTACCTAAGGAATGTATAACATTACCGGAAAATCTCAGAATAGATTTTGTTCTCTGCAGTAACAAGTTTTTGGAGTGACAAGATGGGCTTTTCACGAGATGAGGTATGACATGTGACAGAAAACCAAACATTTTCCAGGCATTCTGCATATTTATGCGTAGATATTTGTTTGGGTTGCTAGCACACATGGGGAGAATGTGTACGGAAAAGCTGGACATGCAAATTCGGGTACTGTTACCCTGAAATTAGGACGTATGCATGAAAATTAGCAAAATTGTGCAATTAAAATCAACAGGATAAATTGGAAAAGGCAGCCATAACAGCTAATTTTGCACAACTGTTACAGGTTTTCCTGGGTACAGAATAGCCAAATCTGACAGGTTAGCTAAAGTTCATGAGAGATTTGCAGAAATGACTGAAATGAGAGAACCCGATTAAGAAACTCGTACGCAACTAGAGCAGATCTATGAGTGAAACGTGAGGGCCCACATAACGCTGATGGTTTTCTCCAGTCAGTTCAACGATGGTTGAGTGACAACCTAAAACTTTGGTGTTAAACATGACAACCGTTCTGTGATTACGTCCATTTTAATAATGAGTCTACGGTAGAGCATACTTAATTGCTTGAACTAACTGTGTAAGTCTAGTATTCTTCTGTGATGTTTTCCGTTGGTTCGGCTGAATATATCACAACTTAAGGGCAACTAAACATTGTTGATGGATGTGCGGACAAACATTACTATGTATAACGATTACGTGAGTATTGCCTGTTGGAATCTTTTGCTGGTCGTGTACGCTGGACACTCTGACCATCGTACAGAATAAAGGACACCTAGAATGATGTGATGTACAGCCTGGGTGACACGTATTCCACGTGAAACAACTAAAGCTTAACTTGTTAAAGTCTCACCCTAATGCAGCGCAATTAATTTTCTAGGAATAGCATAAACCCGTCCATTCAAACGAAGTCGGTTTCGTTCGAAGTAAAAAGTATTAACTGTGCTAAATAAGTAAAAGATATAGGCAAGAAAATTAAGTGAAGTGTTAGATACTTACTGCCAAGATCAGGAATCGAATGACTCAAGTATTTCAAATTTACGGATGACCCTTGTATGTCCTGTTTTGACGCTTACTAACATCATTAGACAAAAAATAACAGGTAAGGCTAATCTAATTTATTACAATGCAACTGTATACTATTTCAACCTATGGTCGCCCCATATACCTAAGCAGATCAAATGTCGGAATGAACCAAGAGTAAATCTAATGTTTAAGACAAGATTGCAGACTGATGTAGAGATGCATGATTAATGCTTTAAAACTAGCCAAGATCTATAGAAAATCGAATCGGGAAACTGTAGACCTGAGGGATTTATCACAACTTTTAGACAATAAGTTGCGAACTAGATACTCCATTGTTGTAAACACAATGGGATATTACAGATAGATGCTGTTGGTTGACGCGGTAGTAATTTAAAGATGTAAACAACAGTCTGTAAACAGAGGGAGATGGGAAGATCTAGCAGAAGAAGGTAGTTTTTTCATGTTTGCATTGTTGCAAGAATGACTTAACATAATGTCAAAGAAGTTCACACAAAATTCCGTCTCTAGAAGTCACAGTTATGAGAAGTAAGTTTGAAGGTTACCTGGCACTTCGAAACCATTTATTCAGAATTAATCGTATCAAAGGTCTACGGGGGTCTGTTTTAGTAAACAGTATTCCGCGAGTTATGACTTGTTTCAAAGGCTAATTACCACATTTGGAAAAGAATCCTTCTCCTTACTTTTAAACAACAGTGAAACTCAGCAATTTCGTCTGATTACCAATTGTGAAAACACTCGCTAACATACGGACATGGTGGTGAAAAAAAACAAAGAGTGCTCAGGAAGATAAAAACAAACGGAAGGACTCCGGTGTTTCTTCAGTGCTACTGAACACTGCAATCCAATTTCAGCCATATATTTTGTTGTCACTCATTATTTTATAAATTGCTCAAACGAACTGAAACTTCCACCATTCTACAATCACATAAACTTGATTAAAACTAAGTTCAACATGAGTGTATAACCCTGTTAACGTTAGTACAGCGTCACTTCACCTGTCAGTTACAGATCTGATATAAAAAACATATTTGGTTTTATTGTCATCGGTAATTTTCACCTCGTTGGTATAACATATGTGAGTCTGAATTTTCACATATATAAATTCCTAATTGTGAACTGCACAAGACGAAGAAACTAGACTGTTAGCTGGTACATTGTCCTCTATAGGAATAAATACATTCGTGAGAGAAATGTTATCGTTTGAATTGGATACCATTTGTGAAAAGATAAAACTCTCAGAACTATACACAAAATAGTTTTAAAAACCGAAACTGGACCAACTTCTTGCACAATGAAATAGCAAGTTAATCTTGTTAAGCGAGTACAACTTGTTAAAGATCGCATAACTGAAAATCGAGCCCTAAAAACTGTCCATCATAACTCTTCGAAACTCAGTCTTGCGTGATAAAATATAAATTATTTTCGTGAAAGCAAAATCAAACCATAGGATTCCAGAGAGGTGGAGATGATTGTCTCCAGTGTGTGTAACTCGGAGTAAGGCGCTCACAATTGTACCGGATACTTCACAGTGTATTCCACAGTTTCACATGAAAGCCACTTCATCCTTCTGGTAACAGTACGCCTTCAGTTGACGGAAGACGTCTATTCTCGCCATAAAATCTTCATTGGTGACTGTTACTAACTACCAGCAGGTTTGACAAACAAAGGCAAATGTTCAAACCAGTGGTTGTGAACAAACATTATCTATCACACAAAGATTTTAAAAGAAGCTTACGGAGACGTCGGTATTATTCATAGACGCTTAACTACTTTGACCGTTCTTAAATAGTCGAATTATTTTTTTCAGCTATGACACATTCACATGAATCCGGTTTCATGCGTTTTAGATGCCCAAACGTCAAGGAAGAAAATTCCTATCGCAAAAACTATTTCGTACTTTCAGAATGGGTTTTCTTTTGGAAAGAGTATTCCGCATTGATGAGCATTATTTTGGGCAGTCTTTTCAGTTTTAGAAACTGAGTGATCACAGAAAGTCCACATGAACTTCAGTTGTCTTACAGTTGGATTTGTGTACTGATAAGCAGAGAAACTTGACAGAATACCTACGTGATAGACCATGAAAAGTGTTTTTTTACCGCCATGATAAAATCTGTTTTTCCTTCGTATCTTCTCCAGAATGCACTGACATGTACTCCCATGCTAGAATATTTCTTGCATTCCAATTTCAATATTTTTCTCCCCAATACAGATCCTACTATTGAAGTTTGTCGCTATTTAGGTCCCGGGAGATAGGAGTTTCACTTTCATACTAGTCAATCAATCAGCTAACCAGCATTGGCTGGTTGGACACCAAGACCCCATTCACATATCTCTTAGTCTTATTCCCTTGGATTTATCCTGGATACATGGTGTGTGAATGAAACCACAAGCACAAGCCACTTGTGGTGATGGTTATGCGCAAGTGTACTTTAGCTTCGGTCACCATGACAGGCTAATACGAACGAGATGCCGCCAACCGTGTTAGACAAAAAATTGCGTCTGGTATTGGGTTTTTCAGAACAGCAGGCAGAAAGGCACGCACAAGTGTTCTGTGTCATATTAAATTATATGTGGACAGAGTATACCAGAGATACGAAATCATCAGTGGCCATCGCGGACTGAGCGGCCCATGCTGAAGTGTCGCATCAGGAATGTTATCGGTAACACGGACGTAACAATAATTGCTCCAACGCCATCTAGACGTACAGCGTCTGACAACATTGTTGGATCAACATCACCTTGTACTTAACTTATGCAAGTAATCGAATCAGATGGGTGAGGTGCTTCCAAATGATGATTAAACATCGATGGTTTAAGGTTCCTGAGCTACTAGTGAAGTCCAAACCCATTTAGATTAACTTTTCGGATATCCATTCAGCTTCATTCTGCCACCGTGCACTAAGCTTCCATTGGTAATCTTCCCAAAAACTAAATTGCTCCATGTACTGCGATGACAATAACGGGGAAAGATAGTTGTAGTGGAAAACAGCCAAGGAAGCTTGAAGGAAGGTTAATCGAAAATTGTGCATTACATTATCAGATGTTTGATTTTGTTGGTTGAACACTTCAAATAATGTCCAATCGTGTTAACGCTTTTAAGGTGAACTCACGCTCATCTACCGTTTACTACGAATGATTGCTAAAGTTTCAAATTGCCCTTAGTCACCATCGACTTCTTCAGAAGCCCTCGTTCATATTGTAAGCTGGCCTCGATCTTGGCAGACCTCAGCTGCACATTATGGGTGCGGAAGAGAAACGTTTATTGTCCTCTTATTGTAGTAAACGAGAAACTGTCCAGTGATGTCCTGATGGTTAACATTCACAATGTTCAGAAAGAGAACCTGTGCAACAAGTTTATTTTGAAAAACTTAATTGACGAGGAATTAACAAGACTGTCATTAGAAAGAGACAAATAGCACGACTTACGTAGAAATTATTGCGTTTACGCCATATGAACTGTCTAAGGTCAAGGTGAGAACATAACATGGTAAAAGTACTAGGCACTTCGACCCTTAAGCGAATAGGTAGTGTGAAATTATATTGTACCTTGTACTACCGATCAATACGTAAAACTTTCCGAGCAAACCTTTAATAATAGATCTCATAGATGGTAGGATTACAGCAAATGTGGTTCAGTTCTAAATGTGACAATCTGGTAATGTCTAGTTGCATATCAATTGCTTAATGATCAACACGGTCGCTTTATAGTTACGTGAGTCGAAGTTTCATTCCCGATCCTAATTTATATACGTAGCATTGATTAGATATAACAAGAATGAAACCAGCGTCAAACAGTTATTATCCAAATGAGTTTACAAAGGGATCCATCTAATTACGGTAAGTGAAAAGGCGCATGTAAGCGGTTTCAGATTTATATAAACCAAATATAATATTTCAAGGAGAAGATAGCTTACATGTGATTGCAGCTTTGCATTGCAGTGGGATTGTCAACTAGAATTAACCGAAATAAGCACTATTGCTCATTCAAACGGTTTAGCCTTATCTACATACCGTTTAATGTTTGATGTACTGAATAGTAAACACATAAATATATGAAACAACAGGGCTAATTTCCGTTCCATCTCTCGAACATTTTTCACTGTGGTTTCTAGCTCGCTGCCAGCATGACGATTAAATGCAACTGCTGTTGGATTGGTGCGATTACGTGTCAAGATTATTCTGTCAGTATAGAACCTTGTGCCGAATAAAACAGAGGGGATAATTGATACAATCACCTTTGAGCAAATCCGTTCCATTGGAAAATTAATATGGTTTGCCCAAAGTGCGCAAAGAGGTCTCGCCTTTGATACGCATTTTAGGTATGTGCAACCCGCTGTATTATGTGCTGGCCAAATGGCTCGCCGGTCCGTTCGGACCCAACTGGCTGGACTCAGCAGAACATAATCTCCGGGACACGCTTTACTTCGTTAACCTAAACCAAGTACAGAACCAATAAGAAACAACCAGAGAATGTCCTCATTCGATGTCGCTTCACTGTTCACAAACTCGCCTATACAAGGGACAACTAGCTACTTATGCGATTGTATCGAACGTAACACCGAACAAGCCGATATCCCGAAGGATGAACTGAGCGGACTGCTGGTGCTTTGCGTTATTAATGTTCACTTTCTGTTTAGCAGTGCAATCTACCAACAGAGAGTGTGAATGGCAACGGGTTCGCCTGTTGGTTTCCTGTCAGTTGATGTTTCCATGAGCAAACTAGAGACTAACCAGTCACTGAACAGTTTGTATTTTATAACCGCGATATTGATATTTTTTGCGTCGTCAATGGGGAATCTAATATAACCAGAGTCATGGTAGCTTTTAACTCAACCTCCGGCAGTATTGCGTTCACCAAAATATCAGAGAACAACGGCCAGATATTTTTTTGGGGTGTTGACTTATCAAGAAGTGAAGCTGATTCAATCCAACGTAAAGTGTACAGGAAGAAAACTTGGATCGGTCAGTACATTCATTCTGAGAGTTTTGTCTCGCCACATCAAAATTCAAACCTCATACAATGTCTGACGGGTAGGATGTTGAAAAGCTGCACCCTTGACACTCTACAAGCTGAGCTAGATTTTCTACAAGAAGTGTTCATATACAATGGCTACCCACTGCGTCTCATTCAGAAAGCGATGCAGACAGTGAATAAGAAGCTTGTGTTTATTAATCTCCCTTTCAAGGGAGATCCCATGACCAAAGTTATCACAAGAAGGCTCAGAAAGTCAGTCAAAACAATCTCTCCTTCCGCTCAACTGGTCGTGAGTTTCCGTCCAACACCCTTTATTATGTCATAACTCAAAGACAAGCTTCCGTGTCCTGCAACCAGCTGTTGTGTTTACTCATTTGTTCGCTTGTGTCGAGCATCAAACATTGGTCGTACTATAAGGCAATTGTCTGATAACGTGCGTGAACATCATCCAGCGTGCTTGAACAGTGGTATGATTCAAACGACTTCATGGGCGATTGTTGCTCATTTGACCGATTCTAGTCTGTTAGTAAGGAAGATGCTTTTCAGATTGTCCACCGAGTGTCAAGAGATCGATCAAAAATGGTGAGACTCCGAATGCTGACCGCTGCCGAGACCATTAGTATCCGTTTGCAAAAACTCGACTTTTACTGTCTGAGGAAGTTCATCCGGACACTTTATATTCTTTGGCTCACATTCAACCAATCTCACAATTTAGAGCAATGATTGCGTAACTGATATCGAACACCCTGTGCATAGCCCCTATTTACCGTTTTCCTGACACACGCTAGTTACTGCTTTGTTATTTATTGCGCTGTATGTAGCCTAATGATGACATACGGAAAACAAGTATTGTTCACTACTTTGTCGTCCTCGTGATCTGTTAAAGTAAATAGGCGAATAGCACATGGAAACTGGCCCTTTTAGCGCACATACGAGAACACCGAAGGTCTTTTTGCAACGTAACTTCATACAAAACAACAGTACCGAATAAATATTTTCGCCAGATAATTCGTACCCTATGAATTTGTGATAATGTTAGGGGAAGAATTTTCATAACAATTCTTAAGTATCGAACACGACTAAGGTGGAAAACTTGTACAATATTGGTTCTTGCATCACATTCTCCTGTTTTCCGATCGGATTGACACGGCATTACAGCAAAACGCAAAAAATATTGGTACGTACCAGCATGCCGGTACCTCAATTAGTCCAAATGCATGACGATAGTAAACACAACTCTTATCCAAGTTTCTTATCAATTCCTTTGCTCTACTTGCACCATCGCAGGCTCGATTTCGTTTCCACCATCTGCGCTCAACGCAACAGAAATTGTGCTTCTTAGACCAAGGTAAACCAAAACGTTCTGCCGGTCGATCTAATAAACCGAACTTTTCCAAGAGTTCAAACCGTTAATTATTTTGACCCTTTTTTAGGAGAAGCTTCTTTTGGGTGTTATAATCATTCTTGTTGCTAAAAATGGTAGCCTGTTGAGAGCTTTTGTTTAATCATGATATTCAATAACACATGACCGATAACAGCAAACAAATGCGATGGCCATTAAGACAATCAGAAGTAAAACATTTTTCCTGCTAGCATTCTCAAACTAAGGAATTATAATCCCTCGGAACGTGATTTGATGAATCTTGAAGAACTGTGACAGGGGTGTGTTGCAGCTTTCCTAACATGGAAGCCAGTTGCTATTCTGACGTGTTTACATACAAATATGTGGTTTTATATTGACTAACAATTCTGGACCGAATGTCTGAACAGTCCAGTCTGATCGAGGAGTGAGGCATAACGTTATGTTTGGTAGAAACGATGCTACAGTAAGGTTTTTAAGGGGCGTTAAGCTGAAAAGGTTTTTGAAACACTGAACAGTGTCGTAATTGCGGAGCCTCATGAATAAAAATTAACTACTTATTAGACCGAATAGACTAAAACTTTTCGTGAGCAACGGATTTTTCATTTTGTGCAAGCAGAAAATATTCCTGTGTGTTTCTCCTAGAATGGCTAGACCAGATTTGTGGACGAAATTACACAAAAGGGCAATAAACAAAAGTTTGTCGTTTGTTATTTGAGAGGTTTGAATTTATAGAAGTAGGCCTGGAAAAGTGGCTTATAGAACAGAAGAGAATATTAAACATCCTGGATTGCAAATAAAGTAATCTTTGTCGTGAGTTCACGATAAAAGCAAACCAGCATCGACCTACAGTGTGCAATAGCGATTTAGTTAGAGCTTGAGCTTGATCACGAACAGTCTACATTTCAGATGACAGTTCACGTCAGTGCAAGCTATACTTGGTTTTTAGAGTCGGTTATGCTGTCACAGAATGCCGTCCCAATTTAAGGTGACATCTACAAGTTCGAGTGACAACACCACCCCACCTTAACATGCCTGTTGATACCTCGTCCCTCAAAAAAGTCGAGGGCGAAAACATCTGTTACACAACAAGTGCTTACGAAGTTAATATCCATCTGAGTGTTCTGTGTGCCTTTTTGGTGGACATCGGTGAAATTAAATAGATGTACAGCCCCCTTGCTAGCGATTCTGTTATTGCAGTTGTGAACAAAGAAGGCCTATAATTAAATCGATGTTTAAATCTTGCTACTACTATTTAAGGTCATGAAAGTACATGGATTTGCTTTTGACTGGTCAGGAAAGAAGACTGTCTTCACAGACCTGGTCGAACTTATGAATATACTGGTTGATTGCGACTAGTACGGGGAAAGGCTCCTGACTCAATGTTTTTTTAAAAACGCATTGGCCAGCTAGATCATGGTGATCTGAACCGGGCAATATAACATGGTGTGATATTTCATTCTGGGGGGGGGGCTCAACGTCTTCATTGAAGTCGACGTCTTAGAAGCCCATTGGTCTTTCGACTGGAAGTTCACAAGTGGCTGTATACGTTCAGGAGTCTACTAGGAAATGTTTTGCTGGATCGATGAATTCAGACTGATACGACAAATTATATTATCACTCGTAATTTGATGGCAGTCGTCATATCACGGAAGATTTGCATATTTTAAAGGCAGTCAGCCAGTTCAGTGTTAGTGAGACTAACACAGACGTTTGTGTAAGTTCAGTCACGCTTCTGGACAATTGTTAGGGAATAAATCGCACATTAAGTAACAGCCCTACTCCCACATTTAATAACTGTAAGATCGTGCGCCAACGATCACCTGATTTACACAAAATTCTCCAGAGAGATCGTTTATTGTTCGCTAGATATTTATGGGCAGTCTATTCAAGAACACGGAAAGGATAAGCGAAAGAACAATTGTTATCTTCCTCCACCTGAAAATGGTATCCTATGCAGTGTTTCACTGTTAACTCCAGCAAAGTAAACACATTTTGACCAGGGGTGTATGTTACAACAAAATGCAGCGTTCTTCTTTTCAATGATCAATCATAGCAGGAACCCGATACTATCACAGGCCTCCTCAGTGCATTATTGCGACCAGGAAACGAAACAATATTCTTAGTTGTCGATACAGTAGAGCGGTCTGGAGAATGCCAGTAAAACCGACAGATGTGAGTAGCACAATTTCTTTGGTGAGAAAATGGTGGGTTTGATATGAAACTTCTGTAATTCTCACTATCATTTCGTCCGTTTTGAACCACGTCCTCTTCTTATTGTGCGCATTCTTTTCAGCATTCAAAAACAGAACAATGAAGTGAAGTAAACTGCACACAAACACAAAGTTGCACGAATTATTAGATCGTCACCTCCAAAGCATCCCGATAGGTCGCTTCAATCACACTTGTATAGGTAACACTGACTGGCGAATTCTGAACAGCATGGCCTCGCTAAATGCCAGCAGTTTCGGGTTCAGATTGTATAACAGTATTTTGAATGACCTCAGTCGGTCAAACTGATTACACGTTATTATGAGGTTTCTGGTAATCGATGATGCGGGATTTCCAGCAGCGGATTCACGGGCTTGAGATTGTTGTGTCATGAGCCGTTTTAACCATTTAGGGACGTGTTCTGCTACATGCTGAGAGAAATGCCGATCTGTTCTGCCTGAGCAAACGTCTCTACAGCTGCAACTCAACCGATAGACAACGTGAGAGACAGAGTAGTTAGACAAATTGCGTTCGCAATTATGTTGAACTGGTCCTTTAGGGAACTGAACCAAACATAATTAGGCAGCCACCTGAGTACTGGCAGGGCAGACTTCAGTTCTTGTCTGATTTCGTTTGCTATATATGACCTCCTTTAAATTGTTGAAATAAAGATTTATGTTTCCTTTGAACTGTCTGAACTGGCTCATTACACTTGTTCATCATGCTGAAAACGTCTATGAACTTTTCAGGATAACTGTTTGCCACTGACGTTCTTTCTAGCATCTGTTGCTACGTCTGCAAACTGCCAATGGTGCAAATAAGCCTGACTTTCTCTCTGTAATTCGCAAGAGATCTACTGGCAAAAGAAATCCTGTAAGCGTATGGGTGCCCGGTGACGCTTGATTCAGATGACCAAAGGACAATGCTGTAGGCCCTAGCAATTACCACATGGGTAGACAGCGTTATTGATCGGACATACGTTGACCTAGATTTTGATTGGCTTAGAACGATGTGTTTTCCTCGCTCTTGCTTTACATGTGGTCGAGTGCATGAGACACGAGGTGTTGGGATTCGGACATATACTGACCCAAAGTTCAGGCGGTCTTGGTCCTGTTCTCTGGGCGAGTTAGGAATACATCAGCGAAGTAATCGACCCCACGCTTTCAGTTAACGAAGGATTATGGCCGAATACATGGGTATGTTTATACAGACACCGAATGGACCCATTGTATTTTTAGATGAGATCCAATTGTGAAAAGTCGGGGCTTCGGCTGGATTCCAACCAGCGACAGAGAAACCATGAATCACCGCGGCAAGCGACCCACCAGCTGAGCTACAAAGCCACGCCAGGAGCTCGGAAATGGAATCGAATTGGATTGTTGACAAAAACATTGAACAGTGGTCATTCCTTCAGTCATGTCCCTCAGAATTAACCAGTGATTACCTTGCCAATGTAGTCACGGATTTTCGATATGGGCCAGAATCAGGAATACTTTTTGAATCATAGTACAGTTTAGAAAGATAGTGACAAAATGAGAATACTAGTGCACAAACTCGGTGCTGCTGAACGCCTGAGGTACATTAATTTAATTCTATCTCAGAAGTCAACAGATACAGCCTTCGGAGAAACAACAGTGTCTCTCAGCGTTTGTTCTTCACCATTTCGTACTCAATCCAACTGCTTGCAAGTTGAAAAACAAGGACTGAAAGGTTTTATGCCCTGTGTTAGCAGAATCAGTTTAGAAGCGGAACGGTTCAATTTAAAGTAGCTAACAATGGATCACTTCAAATATTTGCTTTTTGTGTGAGGGCTACAGTTAGCGTCTGGTGCGGAAATCCGAAACCATATTCTGTCTAAGTTTGACAGTTACTCGGATTTCACCCCTCATATAATCAAAGAAGAATACCAACGGATGAGAATCATTGAAATTTACTCCGAGCTGATAGCGAAAAACTCAGCGGTCAACGAATTTAACGGGTTACAGTTTACGCCGAGTACTACAGGATAACGTGTTTCAACTTACTGTCCTCTTTCTAACCGCCAACCATTCCGACTGTATGTTGGAAATGTGGGGCATGGCATTTGCAGAAGAGTGTTCGTATAGAGACCGAACATACAATTCTTGTGGTCGAAGAGATCACAAACAAGCGTGCTGTTACCGTAATAAACAGGCAAGTCGTCGACCAAAAGGACTTTATCTCAAACACTCGGTGAGTCATGTAGTGGACTGATCAATTAACTAATAAAAATGACCAAAAATATGGTAGTATCACAGAAAAGTGGTAACGGTGACGAATAGGATCAAAGGGAGATGTACGAGTTAAACGGAAAACGTATCGGTAAAAACAGGAACGACTCACTGGTACGTCTAGGTCCTTTAGGTTGAATAGAACAGCACAAGAAAGAAAAAAGACAGCGTCAGAGATGAGATCTGTTGGACGACCGATAGACAATTTCACAAACGACGTGATACGATAAAATGTGAGCGTTGATAGATCAGCTAATACGCGGTGCTAAAATATCTCACCGTCCACCCACCCAAAATTCACACGAATGAAGAAGACGAAGATGACGCGCGGTACCCACCGTTTATTAGTGTTGGTGATTCAATTCAAAAAGATTGATTTCTGATGATTTCAAACAAGCGTACAACTGAAGATAACAAAACGATGTATACAAAATGTATAAGCATGAATTATGAAATATAACTGTGACTTGTGAACACTACAGTCATGCGGAAACTTTTGGTACATCTGGTATTGTCCTCACTATCACAGCTGTCGCAGATTTTACTCCCGAAAGCAAAATTATGTCCATTGCTATTAATTTTATTCCATTAGTATTCCAGATTGGTTCCGCTTCAGACGTTGCAATTATTACACATTGTTCACGGGAAGCATCAGGATGTCCAGAACTTCAGCCTACAGACAATATAACGTATAATGCTTCTGGTGGTCAAACGTTTATTGCAGGAACCGCAAGCCGTGTATGTGACTGTCGTGGTAGTAAACTTTCCGCATTGGCGTATGTCATAAACGATTGCTGACGTAATCAAGTCTGTCTTCAGTGGATGGGAAATTAAAACTTCGGGATAGTCCCATTAACAAATTTTATAATTCGACTGTGAAGGACATTAAAAATGTTTTGTCTGATGTGAGAGAAGAATGCAGTGGCCTCGAGCGTTCTACGATTATCTCTCAATTCATCGCCCAGCTACAAGCAAAACACACCACAATTTTTTCTGACATTCTTGTGTTATGCACTGCAACAATATTGAAGTTATACCTGAAGCACGACGCAAAAGCTGTTTTCTAGTCCAAACGACCAGTACCTTATGTTGCCGTTGAGCAGGTCAGTAAAGTAGATTACATAAAATCCGCAGGTGTCATTAGCTTCATTAACTATTCAGAGTAGGCACAGCCCGTAGAAATTGTAAAAAATGTAGAACGGATCACTCCGCATTTGGGCAGATTTTTCCATGGATTTAAATGACACACTAGAAAACCCATCAGTATCCTCTTCTGCTGCCTGAGAACCTTTTCGCAAGACCCAACGGTAGACGCACGTTTCCGAACAGTGGTTTCTCTGGAACTTATCCACAGGTTCAAGTTGTTGTTCAACACAAGAAAGTGTTAACAATGACTACACACATGGGATTGTATCGTGATAGTTGATTACCATTTGAGGTGAAGTGTGCTCCGGCGATATTTCAACAAATCATGAGTGCAATGCTTGCTGGATTATTGTTCGCCGCCGTTTACATGGAAGATGTCATAATCGTCGGCCACAGTATTAAACAGCATTCGTCATTCGAAAGAACTTTTGGAGCACATAGAACAGTTTGGTATCCATGTTAATACAGAAAAATGTTCACTTTTCTCCTGAACAATTCGTTAATTAAGTTTTGTTGTTGACTCTAACAGACGGTAAAGAGATTCAGAAAAAGTTAGTCATTCTAGAAGTACTATCACCCACAGATAGTAATACCTTTCAATTATATTTGGGTGTGATTAATTACCATAAAAACTGTGTACCTAACATGCATATCTATCGCATTCCACTAAACAGTTTACTTCTGCGCAATTCTAAATGAAAAGGCTAATTTATAAACATATTCCATCACTCAACACTATTGTAGCAGCAGGTGCATCCGAATAAGGAATAGGAGCTGTATTTCTGCGCAGGTTTCAAGATAGATCACAAGAAGCTATTGCTCATGTCTCCAGCTTGCTAAACTCCGCAGAACGGAATTGTGATCAAATTGAGAAGAATGCGTTAACCTTTATTTTCGTTTTACGGATATTTCACAAAACGAATCATGGCAGAAAATTTTTACGTCAGACCGATCGCAAACCGCTGCTAAGCATTTTTAACAGCAAGATAAGAATTCCCGTGCACACTGCCAACCACTTTCAGATAAAGGTCACCAATCTTCTTGACTATAACTTCAAATCTGAACAGATGTCTTCATCAGAACTTGGGCACGCAAACATATTGTCTCGTTTGATTGCTGCACAAAATAAAACAAACGACGACCTGACTATTGCATTTGCTAGCCTCGAAAAAGAAGTACATCCAGTGTTCTCAAACGCCGTTGCATGGTTACCAGTCATTGCAGACATGATCAAAAGTGCTTCTAATGCCAGTGGTAATATCATCATAAATGAAGGTACGGATGACCAGAAAATCATTCGCTAACCGCAATTACGCGAATTCCTCATAAGTCGTGTTTTGCTGATAGTTGTTGATGAATATCTTCTGATTGGTTAAAGAACAACAAACTCACTTGTATCAGGAGTTTTGAGGCAGTTTAACGAGGCACACTCCGGATTGATTAGGATGAAATCTTTGATGTGCGATCTCGTTCACTGATCTTCCAAGGATCGCGACACTTAAGAATTGGTTAGAGTATCACTTTTGAAATCACCTTCACGAATCGAACGAAAGCTTCGACCGTTCAGAAAAACCATGGAATCGAATCCGTATTGATTTCACCAGGCAAATCAATAATGCTTATCTTCTTACTGTTTTGATTCTGCATCCAAGTGGCTAAAAGTTGCTATCATATAAAGACCGACTAGCCATTCCACCATTCGCTATCTGAGAAACTTATTCTGCAGAATGGGTTTTCCCGAGGTCCTTGATTCAGATAACGGTGCACGGTTCCCATCCAGCGATTCATCAGACTTTTGTTTAACAAATGCTATCGTGCACCCAAGAACTCCACCTTATCAATTACAGTCAAATGGTCAAGGTGAGAGATTTGTGAATACTGTGAAATGACACATGTTCAAGTATCCTGGGGAAAGACATCTGGATAAAGTCGTGGATCTCTGTTTGCTTAATCTTATAATAATCCTAAAATCAGTTGTTGCGGGTAATGTTTCACTTAGATAATGTTTACTTGGAAGAAAAATACGAACGAAATGTTAGACTATGCTGCCTAGACCATATTCTGATTACGAGATCTGGGCAGCACCGAAAGTACAAACCCAACAGTCTAGCGGACGATTCAACATTGGAGAAATTGTGTATGCAAAGGATTTCAGGAGCCGATGTTCAATATGGACTGACGGGACCATTACTGGTAGACAAGGGCGGGTTGGTTATGAACTAAGAGTCGGAAGTGAACAGTGGATCAGATGTACTAATCAGCTTCACAGGAGATACGAAGAAACTGAAGGTAAAAGAACACTTTCAAATGGTCTCTTATACTGGCTATTAGACGATGATCCAGAAAACACCACACAGGCACAACCCATATAAGCACGCAGCAGTAGACCCTGATGCCCCACGCTGAGATACCCTCATAGAATTCGATGTTTCATATGACCATTCCAAATGAATCCTTGGAAGAAATCCCTCATTATCGATCACAAGGCACCTGGCAGTGTTCAAACGGGTATACACTAAAACCTCGTTGACCAACAATTTAAAACGCCTTTCCTGAAGAGCAATCCAAAAGTAGTCTCAACGTGCAGCCAAACTAAGAACGCAGTAAGGTTTGTGGACAAACCGTATATTTTCAGTAATGTTTGAGAATGCGATAAGCAGTTAGCTCTAGCCTAGCCTGGGACCAACGGCAACAACCCCGAAAACGAAGAAAAAAAGCACACGGTGAGCTCCAGTCCACTCGGCGGCACTCAAAAGCGCACAAAGCCAAAGATACACAGTACGTTGGGGTGCGTTAAACTGCGCTCAAAATGGTCCTGGCTAGACCAGCTTGAAAAACGGAATAGTAGATGAATCGTTAGGAAAAGTGCAGGCATTCGCTGCGTGTATTTAGGTGCACGACTGAAAAAAGTGGCATTGAGTTCATATCAGACTTCCCATAGCAGGCGTACACAGAATCATGCGTAAGGAACAAACAAGTGGGAAAGCACGGTTGTGGCCGGGATCTTTAGAGAAGCCACACGACAGCTGGTCACTAAAACCTCGTGATAACAGGTCATCAATTTGACCCACTAACTTCATTCAAAATATTGTTATGCAATCTGAACCCGAAACTACTAACATTTAGCGAAGCCATGCTGTTCGGAAGTCATCAACCGTTGTTCAGTGCACAAGTGTGATTGAAACAACCTATCGAGTTGCATTGGTATTGATGATAGTATTCGGTGTGAATGTGTGCGTGTCCATACCCTGTCTATCTCTACTCTCTCTCGTATATACTCCATATATTCTCCGTTTGCTAAAGGTGAGGACAAACTAAGTGTTAACATATCACAATCCTTCTGCATTGATCAGTGAGATTTACCCCAAGGACACTTGCTAGAATACCTCAAGTTATAGTAGAAAAGTAGAATATAATTACCAGAAACTTCCAATTTAAAGTGTATGATTATTGAGGCTCCTCAGGAATAGGTGAAGGATTTGCGATGTTTAACTCAGTTCACTAAACACTGATCAGTACGAGCTGTTTTAACTGACCACAGATATGATGGTGTGTTTCATTCGATTACATCGAGTGGACATTGAAATCCCCCAGGTGAACTGGTTTACAAGTCAAAAGAGTATACATTTCATACATAGACTCCGAAACAGGAACCAGTCAGGTTCATCAGATTCTGTGCTTAGTAAAGACCCACAACTATACCATTTCTGATGCTATAACCTTACTGGAAGTAAGTCAGTAGAAGACATGTGGTGGCAGATAACTGAGTGGCGAATTAGAACTGTGGGTTAAAATTTTTCAGAATGTCTGACAAGAGTAAATTCCATGACGAGGGAAAAGATAACACTTCGGTTGTCAGACGGGACAGTCCCGTTCAGGAGTCAAGTATGGTCTTTCAAAAATAACAACACTCTTAACATCTATCTAAAAATATTATACTAGGTATTCAACAAAAATAATTCGGTTAAACTAATCTTGATCTCAAAACATCACAGAAACAGTGTTCTGCAGAACAATAAATTGTTCGTTCATATTGCTTTTGAGACCACGTGATGTTTCGAAACAACACCCTTCCTTCGGATCAAACAGAGAATTCACATCTTGCTCACAGTCAGAGTATAACATACGCTCACACTGAATCGTTAATGTCATTAAATTGTATGTGCGCCCGCACATCGACAGATTAACGATGTTCAATCCGTGACAGTCACCTGATGGATACTGTATTATGAGGCATCACTGCGCCTGTGATATGAAACTGCGTGAGTAACATAATCAGGTACCTGTCGATTGTAGCGGAAAAATTGATTATTGATGTCTACATGCATATAAAACAATAAAAACAATAGTTATAGGCCACCACAATGTTCTTCCTTCAAAAGGCGGTTGGAATCCATCGTGTGTAATTAACCCGAGAAGTCTATGCATTTAAACGTATATGTAAATTAACAGCTTCGGTAAAACTGTTGATGAATAACCAGTTGAAATACATTTTCAATGCAGAAAATTCCATGAGCATGTTTTTAACAATAAAGCTGTTTATACAGCATTTGAACAGATCCGATCAGTAAACAATACGTTGTTCACAGTGAAGTTTCCACATTGGTGTTCATCCCTGGTTTTATTACACAGATATACCGCATTTTTCACATTCACTTGTGTAATATTGCTGATGGAGATTATTGGGAGATGATAGTTAACTACGATGTATCATTTATTTTACAGTCTTTGCAACTATGCAGTCGCCACACCCCTAAACTAATCTTTAATGTTACGTGTACCCAAAATGTTGGAGTTTCTTTGATTATGTTACCGATGAGGACAAACTTATACTGACAACGGTTTCGTAGAATGAAAGTGACCATTTTTATCACGGGTAGCAATCGTAATCGCATTACAAACGTATGAGGAATCTTGTGTTAATAGAAACAACCCCGATGGGTGGAAAAAGAGCAGACGAAGAGAAGATCCACTAACTGCAATCCTTAAGCGTCTGTGTTCATAACATTTTAATCAACTATGCAAACGAAATTGCAGTAGAATGCTCAAAGACATTTATAACGAGGTTGAAACTTTCACACTCTTTTGTGTTGTGTTTCCCATGGATGTTAATATCAAAATATACTTTCCACCCCTGAAAAAACGACAAATTTTAGTGCTTTGACTGCTTAAGAGCTGATTTTTTCGTCGATTTCTCAACCGTTTTCACAAATGAAGACAAACACAAGCTGTCAAGTCTAGGTGACTGAGGTGCTAGTTAAATTTTCGTCTTAAAGTGGTCCAAACGGACGGTTTTCAGCAAGAAAAAGTTCAAGTTCCTCACCAGCTTCTAGGAAGTTGATTGCAAAGTGTACGCCTGCACTCCGTCGTTCTTTTGCTAATATGGTTGCAAAAAATTAGAGGCATTATTTGAAGCGTCGATAGAAATTCTAGTATTGAGCTTATTTCCAACTAAAAGCTGCATGCACGTGATCACAGCCTTTCTGTTCAGGCTATCCGAATTCGACAAAAAGCACCAGACTGGGGGTTCGTTTTTCATAGAGCTTATGCGTAGTGCAAGGTGAATGTTGATCACACAGGGTTGAAGTTGAGTGTTTGGATATGGTCGTTCAGTCTACTGTGTGGTTGTTGAAGTTGTAGGTAACGCCCTACTCTGGCAAGCAGGAGGGTTGCAATGCGAATTCCGCTCCACTGTTGGTTAGCCTTACGAAGAACGAGACGCATGTATCGAGCTTTCTGTCAAAATGGACCAGCCGATTGACTCCTTTGAATGTGAAGACTGTGATCAAGCTCGGGTGGTGTTCTGTTTGACACCAGATTTGGTCTGTTAGTTATTATCCCAATGTTAACGGTATTCCTTGTTCATTTCTATGTCAGTACTTTAAGAAAACACACCAATCTTCGATTAACTCATATGTTGTTTTGAGTCGACATATGGAGGTCAACATCTCGAAAGAAACGCTCTCCTATCATTAGTGGTTAACTTTTTTTTGCACTTCATTCAATTCAGTTGATTAATTAAGTCTGGATATTGACTTTACTCAGTTAGTACAGGTGAAAAACAACAAACTGATTTTTAGGTTGAAGAGAACAGAAACTTAGCACTAATTGATGTTTGATAATAAAAGTCAAATTATCTGTGGATTATGATAAACCTGCCGGTACGGATAATCTGCTGGTATTGTGTGAGCGTCTGGTTTACATGCAAGGCAGCTTCCTCACGGTTTTCGGAGCCTAGTCACGTTATACTGTTCCTTACTTCGAGGGAAATCAGAATAACGTTCATACCAGTAAGTCTGGGTCTTTCATATTTCCTATGACATCTCAAACCAGAGTATTGAACAGCCACAAGACGAACGACCTTTATACGAGAGTAGCAACTGAGTGAGTGGGAACTTTCATTAGTTTGACTAGCCTGGGACTATTACTTTTTCATTATTTTGTAATTAAAACAATTCAAAAAGACATAATCTACTTCCACTTCATGTAAGTGTGGTTGCAAAATTTCCAGGCTGACATTATTAATGAGCCTAGCAACCAAATGATCAAATGGTCCGCGCAGTTCGCTCTCCAAAGACTAAAAATTACAGTTGGTTGTTTGTATACATTTAGGGTGTTACACAGTTGCACCTACATGACTACACATTACTTGCGCTGCTGTCCAGAAGTAGCAGAGATATGCTCAAAATTCGATTCACAATAGATTTCTTTATCAGTTTTTGTGTCTCCAGTCGACGACTGTATCCTAAGTATGCTCTGTGTGTAAACGCACGTTGATAAATCTAAATTGTTGGTCACATAGTATGGTTTACTTTTGTTTATGTTGTTTCGTTTAATTTAGAAATAACCACAGAGGAAGAGCTACTAAAGTCGTGCGAGATCAAATTCATGATACTATCAAATTTTTCCATTAATTCATTATCGATTCAGTAGAATCATTCATTCTCAGTGTGCTTAAACGAGTTTGTATCAAACGTGAAGAGATTTGGTATAATATGGAACTTCGTGAAGTACCAAAGATCTTTGGCAAGACATCCGAAACATTGAGTCTGAACTCTGATTAGTGGTTAGAGTTCGGACATACACTTAAGTCACGGAGAAAATCGGAATGCTTCATCAAATGACACTAGGTCCATTAATAATAAGCCTGTTCTGTATAACCAACTAGAGGTGGCTGACGGGGAAATCTAGTTGGAGACAA
This sequence comes from Paragonimus heterotremus, assembly GCA_013368495.1. Classification (NCBI taxonomy): domain Eukaryota; kingdom Metazoa; phylum Platyhelminthes; class Trematoda; order Plagiorchiida; family Troglotrematidae; genus Paragonimus; species Paragonimus heterotremus. Next base: position 65,352 of record LUCH01000447.1, read on the forward strand.
CTTTGAGGTCAGTTTCGGCCAGATCTAATACAATTGTGCTTTCAGTGGACTTAGTCCAGATTCACGCTGCTTGAATATCTTTCATCTATTTTTGACAAACGCCTCGTCATGCAACCTACATACGTTGCTATGCAACAACGAAACAGTGTGCACACGAGCATGGATTGTTTGTAATCAGGGAGCACGCCGTCCAGGCTCACGTTCAACTGGGAATTATGGTAAGCCTGCTGCATCATGTTGCCATCTAATATTCGCTTTGGAAAGTCTGATAAAACTTAGAGACAAATGTTTCTTATTCTGTATCATTTCTGGATAGTAGACGGACGAACTGGATTTTCCTCTTCCCCTTAACAGCTGGATTTTACGATTAGGTGACGAGTAGATTTTCTTCTGTACGGTAGCAAAAACAGCCCCTTTGTTTATTGCACAGATGACTATTTAGTTCTCGGTTTACTACATCTGCAACATGGACTTTCATTGTTGTACTAGTCGGGCAGTAAATAAGATTTAAGTTCTGTCTAAAACCACAAAACTGTTAGATTGTGATATTATCCGATTCACGTTGTCACACTGTAAACACTTTAAGCCTTTTCAAGTTCGCACCTAAAAACTCAAACGAGTTTTTTTCATTCCGCCGCGGAATCGAATAAATTAAAAAGGTGAATACATGGAGAAATCGATAACAATAGACAAGTCATGTCAGCATCTCAAAATACCGTTGTGGTTAACACATTGATTTCACTAACAAGAGAGCCGGAGCACCAATTGAGGCCGGGATTTGGATATACCTCACAGATAAGTTCAAATAAAAAAAGCTTGAGTTTGATGCTTCTTTCTAAAATGAATCATCCAACACGCTTATACGATCGCTCCATTCAAGTATGGTTTGTGTTTGAAACTAATTCAACGTTTGCAGTTCTATTATGGATGATTTATACTTCTTGTGTGAATAATACTGAACATTACTTGATGTGATGTAAGTGCCCTAGTTGTGAACAGACATGTATCTGAAACACAGCTAACAAAAGCTTGTACAAAGTTGCACAACACTGGGAATTTCTACTGAATATGTGAGACTCAAAACTTGCTGTCCAATTCGACATAGTGCTCAAACAATCGTAAGCGTGAAAAACGGACTGCGACTGAAAGATGATTTCATTTAAGTACGTTGTAGGATCGGACTTGAGTGCTGTCTTTGATGCCAAACAGCTGCAGTCAACTAATTTATCGATCCACTATGTGAGAATCATCTGGATTGTGAAAATAGAGTTGCTCAGTCTACGGATAGTGTTCATCATTAATGGCCATCTTAATTGCTGTAATTTTCGTGTAGGAAGTTGTGCAAAACACTATCATAAACAACCACAAATGTGGTATATTGAACTTGGAACGAATACTTTACTCAAAACATATCAGAATACTGAAGAATAAAAAACAAAAGTAATTTGTTAGTTACAAGAGGAAAGTGAAAATACTGGGACAGAAAAGTTTTTCAGTCTTTTTTTATGGTATACTGAATTTGATGTTTTCCAAAGCTTATCTTATATCTCCAGTAGGAGCAATATTAAAGTAAACCGTGGTATTGTTTATTGTTCAGTTAAACAGGCTATCTTGGTCCACTTATAAGCCAACGTTTGTCAATGGATCGATGTGTTTTAGAATTTTGTCACTTCTGCTGGGTTCACGAACACAAAGATAACTGTGGTACTGCTGTAGGCTAAACTGGCCGATAGATCCACATTCCATATGTCTGTTCAACTGGACATTTTGTTGGACAGTGAGTGAAATTTCATTAAACTGTGTTAGTATTCGTGGATGTGCTGATGTGCTTTTTTGTGAGGTGGAAATTGTGTAGGATTTGAGCTCCAATAGAGTGAATATCTAGATAGCTGTTTGGTAGTCGATAGTATAGATACTTGTCATCTTCTTTCTAATATAAATGGACTTTGAATACTAGCAATATTCTGGCGGAATTCGATAGAATTTGTTTGAAAAACTGTCTAGAAATTTGCTTAAAATATACTCAGAGCATGTTTGGAAATCAGGTCGAATCGGTTAGTGACTATTTTATTATGACTAAATTAAACCAGAAGAAGTTTTCAAAAGGTCAACAGTGACCAAGAAAGCAGTTAGACTTCAATTGTTATTAACAACAGAGGCATCTGTTACCGGATTGTGCAATCCTCACATAAATGACTGAAAGATTTTATACAACCGTCAATCATACTTGATCAACTAAGCTCAGATATCCTTGGAAAACGTTTGTGTACTTACCAGTAACACTAACAGTGGGGCTTCACTTCACTAACGCTTTCCATCGATGGAGTGAGTCGCCCAGTTGCCTAAGGTTTCTTCCAAACATTACGACCTCTTTTAAGTTCCGTACATAATCATGAATGGCAGAAGGCAGCTCTTTGTACAAACGGAATTTTGCTTACAAAATGTGTCGGCTGTCACGTGCTGATCACGAAAGAGAGCTTGGTAACAAGTACTTCCTGGATACCTAATTTTCGATCGCATTTGGTGACCCCTCTCGTGTAACATCGCATTGTCTAAATAACCAAATTCGGCGGAAATCAAAAACTTATCTACACGAAAACTTTAACTGTAATCTTCACAACTTGCTCGTTGAATTCAAACTGACAAGAAATGTGAAAAGTCAAGACTTTGCCTGGATTCGAATCAGCGACAGAAACACCACACCGCAACGCGGCAAGCGCTCTATCAGCTGAGCTACGAATCCACGCCAGCAGCTGGGAAATTTCACATCTGGAATGAATTACCCACCCATCCCACCGAGTCCGGATATGGAATTTCCGATTTCCTGGCGTGGATTAGTGGCTCAACTGGTAGAGCGCCTGCTGCGTTGTGGCATGGTGTTTCTGTCGCTGGTTCGAATCCAACCGAAGCCCTGACTTTTCACAACTGGGTCTCATCTAACTTCATAAATTTGCCAAACTACTCATTATCATGATATGAAATGGTTTGTCGTCGACATAAAAAAGACAGTTTTTCAGAGTTCTGCAGGTTAAAGGAAGCTTTCATCGTTTATGGCTGCGCGTTCGAAGGTAGCCAACCAGCACAGAGTAAACGAACAGTAAACAAAATGAAACCATTAAGACAAAAATGTTTTCATATAGATTGAACATCACCCACAATTGATCGCAGCTGTCGCATTCCCATAGACTTTCCAGTCGGCCCATTTCGAAAAGAAGCACTAGACTCGAGTTTCGCTCTCATTAGAGCTCGTCAGTAGTGCATATCATCGCCACTGCCGGGACTTGAACCACGGACATTAAGTTCATGAGGCAACCGTGTTTACCACTACGCCATTGACCTCACATTAGGCACGACCGAATTATCATATGTGAACACTCAACCACTTCCGCTTGTGAATAATGATCAGGTTGCCCGATCGCCTCGAGAGGAGACACAGTTACTGTCTGTTAACTCCAATCGATGACCCCTCGACTAAGACTTCTCTCCAAGTTGAAATCACGGAAATCATTGACTTGTTTTCTTCGGAACTAGTGTGAATCAGGCAACCGCAAATCAGAATAACGCTAAGCTTAGTAGACTACAGGAAGAAAATTGTGGCTCCGAAGTGGCGTTCTGACATTAAACAAACACAGTTCATCAGACAGTGAATAGCTGACCTGTCCCCACTTCAAGTTTGTTCTGAAGACCACAATGTTTAGAGATTCGGAACAGTATTACGAATGTACCAGACAGTTCTTCGCTTGGTGTCGTTCATTGGTGACGTTGTCATAACAGATTCAAGGAGATTGTTTTAGTTCACAATGTAGCACTGAAGGTTGCATGGGGTTAACAAAAATCGCCCAAGGTTGCAGCTTCAATGAGGTAACTCGATGGCAAATAGGCATACCAATTGGATGTGACGGTTTTCGTAACCTTTCCCAAGTCCGTACAAATTTGCCTTCGACCTGTTTACAATGCACGGATAACTGGTCAGTTTGAAAGAATGTTTATAAGTAAATGAGAATGTGACGAAAGAGTTCAAGTATGATAAATGGATTGAGAATAACACAACGTTACCAGCAAGTATGCTTAATTATTTTTTACCCTGATTTTTCAACCAGGCAGATGTTTTTAAAAGGGATGGGCGATAAGCTTGAATACATATATCCAGGTAAGGTCGTACCGGTGAATTGATAATCGACAGAAATATCTTTAAGTAGTAAGTTTCGCACAACAGAATTAGCAACGTTCAGATCACGTTAAAGTCTATTGTCATCAGACCGCACAATCTTTATATCAAACTCTGTCAAGAGTTCCGCGTGGCAATTTGAAACCATTCGTCATTCAGTCGAAGACTGAAATTGTACACACAACTTTTGCGAATATATGTATAAGATTATGTAGAGCTTGCTAAAGTGATAAAACCATATTAACAAGAAGTTGTCTTTGTTTACAGAGGATGGGATAGATATTCATAGTGAGAAGGATTTCCGCATAGTGCGGTAACTCACTTTTGCTAGTTTGTGAATCATCCTAATAGCTTTGACAGAATTCACTCAGTGTTTCGCATTCAGGTGGTGTTGTGCAGTCTGCTCTGTTGTACTTTGTTCTATCAACTGTTCAGTCAATTTTGTTTAGTTATTCCATGACGAAATTATCAGTTAATTCATTCAATGTACCTTACACTACATCCGCACTTGAACTGCTATGTGAAGTTCCATTTGAATGGCAATATGGATTTGACCTTTAGCCAGTAGGTTTTCATCACAAAGAAACTGTTAAATACATCATGTGTTGGTATGAACGTAACAAAAATGTTAACGGTTACAATATGTACGTGACATGTGTCTTTCCCGTTCACATCAATATAGCAAAGTTCCTTGATTAGTACGAGTTGTCAGCACTGCAGATGATTTTGAACATGGTACGAATCGCGATGTTATAGGTCTGAATTTACAATGACCTGAATGTTGTCTGTCATCTAAGCAGGCACTTAGGAGATCAAGTTTATGGGGAACTAAGACACATGTATGCCAGCGATCGTTAACATGATGTTGCCGGAAGGTAAAATGTGTTTGCTTCGAAGAGATTGACAAAACAACAGTACTTACTGATGATCCAAAGAAATGTTGATTTTGTAATTACGACAAGTCCGAAACATTTAACAAGAGAATAATACACCAAGTGTTGAGAATTGTTCTGTATCAAACATATCACAGTTATGAAACAGTGGTACAGTTATCTTTAGAAGAATGAAACTATGCGCAGAACAGATCCCCAAGGGAAATTACTGAAGTTAACATTCGGTGTGGTATTGAACAGACGGGGATTTATAACCACTAGTAATTTTGAGTCCTGAATATGTGACAGTACAGTTTCAATAGGAATATTGCACCGAACACAAAAACCAGTATCCACTCAACTGCACTGGTTAAAAGCACATAGTCCGGTATACAGTGTAAAGGCAACTCATGTGTAGAGTAAGTGAATAGTGGTTCACGAGTTACGTGAATCACTGGGAGTGTATGCTGAGTTATAGTTACTGGAAGTCCACTGGTTTCAGAAATGAAAACAAAAATTGATGCGCTGGAAACATTGAGAAATTTTAAATCAATTGGTTCTTCATGGATTAACTAATGGCCAGAGAGTAGTAGCAAACGGAATAAATGTCACTAGTCCCGAAATCTCAACTTTTCTGCTAACCGGCTAGTCTTTGCTAGTCGCTTGTTTGTTCTAATTCAAGATACGCCTAAACAATTCGTTTCATTAAGGTACGCATTACAGCAAGTCCGATGCTGCGACTGCTTTCCATCTTGGTTAGTCAATTAGCTAATATACCAGTTTGCTCGAGTAGTCGAGAGTCAATGGTTGTAAGCTTCCGCGAATCATTGTATAGTCTCGTATTGAGAGTTCTCTTCACTGCAGTCTCTTTACATTAAGGTTCGTAAAAAAACACTACCTCAAAATTCACTTCCTAGAGTATGTTCTATCCCACGTGACAAGACGATCTCAAGAGTCTGTTCTGCAAGTTGCTGTCGACTGCGTGAGTAATGCGTTGCTCACTTTGTGAGAAACCTGAGCGAGACTTCTGTCCGGTAAAGGTAGCTGTAAACAACCTCCTCTCCTCTTCTTCCCTGAAAACCTTCCGATTCATTCGCCATAAACGACACTACATTGTCATATTCTTTTAGACCTATCAGTCAGCTGATTAGTGCATACGCTTTCCTACACCGAAGTGCTGAAAATGTTCAACCTGATTTTCCCTTTTCAAATTTAACAAAAATGTACAGTTCTGTGCAGTGCCTATTTTTTTCGCTGATTATGGTACTGTCTTCAGCGTAATTTTTCCATTCGTGTGAGTCAAATTGTAACTACTTCTCTGTTGTTTGGAATCCTCTTCAAACAGGGACAGCCGAAAGGATATGAGAACATCTTAATTTTCCGTCTAACGGTAACCACTCTATCCCAAGTGAATTTCTCTCATGAACATTTCACGTTCAGAAAGTTAACTGGCGACCTCAGACATGTTCAGAAAAGAAAACTCCCTAACAACCAAAAGATACAACTTTACGTATTCGTGCTTATGAAACTGAACGCAATTTTTGAATAACTTTCCAATCAAAGTACTGAATGGGTAGTTTCAAGAAGATACCACCCTCAGACACATTCGTATAAGGAGTTATCCTTTAAAAGATATCTCTCGAATGGTTCGATACGAAGTTTTAGGCGTACATACACCACGTTCTGTGAAGCATAGGTAAAAGCGACCATGATAAAAACCAACTGAATGGGCAGTACACAAACCTCAAGTAGAAGGCCACTAAATTTTACTCACCTTTTATATATTTAAACCTAATAACAACAACATAAGACTCGTGTTCGTATATGTCGTCCACAGCACTTTCAGTGAGTCTAATAGTTTCCAGAATGAAGTATTCTCTAACTGAACTGCCTCTGGGTGATTTATTCTAGAAGCAGCTGACCGAAATTAAATGTCGTGTAGCCCGGCTAACAACCTAGGTCTCTATTCACTAACAAGCATGCAATGTGCGCACCGATTGTAACGAGTCGAATACTATAACGGATTTCACTTAAAAACACCCCAGGAACTGTGGATGGATGTGGTTCACCACCTCATCCGCCAGAATAATACATAAATGGCATACAGTCAACATCATTCCTGACTTCTGAAACATCGTCAAGGATTTCTACTGTTTACTTGTCAGAACAAAACTGAAATAATATCCTTACAAACATGCACAAATGGCTAATATCCAGGATGTATTCGCCCAGCAAATCACCATATAACACATAATAGTCAACACATTAAAAGTCAACTGGCACGCAAAATATGCGTGTGCAGCTGACAATATCTTAAGGGTTTCCATCAGTAGTTCTTCCAGAAACGATATTAAATGAAATCAGAAAAGGCTGTTACTAGAAGATATGCGTCAGGGCAAATTTCACCACATTTTTACAACTACATAAAACGGACCGTTTTTGTGAGAAAGTGAGACACAAAAACAGTTTTAATGTCAGCGGTCACATGCTCACATCTGCTACCATGATAGCAACAAACCACCTGTAAGAGATAGTTCCTAAAGTCGTGACATTGACTGGGATCTTGGTATGACAAAGTCCATGACAAACCGCAATGGTGTGTTTGGCAATATGACGTTGGTTGCACTACATGGACGGCGATTGTCAGGTTAAGCTGGCGGTGCATCTCGAGGTAGTAGTATGCAACTTGTGATGCAGGCTGTTTACTGTTAGTATAATTGTGGGGTCATGTGTTTAGATAATTAGCTGCATGGTATATTTTTTACTATTTTCCTTGACTCTGGTCTGTAACTGAATTGCAGTGTTTATCTGCCTTTAGTCTAACACATTCTACTTCTGCTTGAATTAAATGTCCCAAATCCACACAGATTTCTATAGATAAAATGGGTTTTGAGTGACATGTGCTTGGGTTGTTGCATACGGTGTGATGAATCCCAAAGCATCCCGAACAAGATTACCGTAAAAACAGAATTATGTTCTTCAACTTTTAGAACTAAACAGACGGCTATGAAGCAGTTGGCACACATCCTAGCCTTTCCATTGATGACGGGAGAACGACAGCTTTTTGTAAGCTGGAAGTGGCCGTTTTTCGTTATTGTTTGAAATCCGTATTAAGCATCCTAGGACAACCGTGTAGCTAGGGCTTTATTCTCCAACAAAGCCGAAATCTTCGTCACTTCATTCCTGGGTGTACATACATCAAATCAAACTAATCAGTATACATATGTTTTCTGGAACCCAGGCCAGCACGTAAGAACTGCAATTCAGCTACAGATCAGAGTCAAGGAAAATATTAAAAAATATACCATGCAGCTAATTATCTAAACACATGACCCCACAATTATACTAACAGTAAACAGCCTGCATCACAAGTTGCATACTACTACCTCGAGATGCACCGCCAGCTTAACCTGACAATCGCCGTCCATGTAGTGCAACCAACGTCATATTGCCAAACACACCATTGCGGTTTGTCATGGACTTTGTCATACCAAGATCCCAGTCAATGTCACGACTTTAGGAACTATCTCTTACAGGTGGTTTGTTGCTATCATGGTAGCAGATGTGAGCATGTGACCGCTGACATTAAAACTGTTTTTGTGTCTCACTTTCTCACAAAAACGGTCCGTTTTATGTAGTTGTAAAAATGTGGTGAAATTTGCCCTGAGGCATGTCTTCTAGTGGTATTGTGACTTCATTCATATCATCTGGCATGAGTAATTATTCTCTCTGGATTTTCCAATTACTTTGTCTGTAATATGTAAACTGTCCTGAAGTGTAAAACTTCGTGTGTAACTTCAGTGTACCCTTAGTGTTACGTAAAATGCACACAGTAACACCATTTCGCTCGCCTGTTTTGTTGTTGGTAGCAACAAGAAAAATGCACGAGAAATCATTGTCCTAAACACCAGTCAACAACTAGTTTCACAAAGGTGTGCGCTGTACCAGGGGATCAGTTGAGAAATGGTTTGTTCACTGAACGAGTACCTATTCCCTATGAATTCACCTCAGCTACATCCTGAGATGTCTCACACATGATAAGCTACTATCGATCTAAAGCGTGCTCACTATCACCATCACCAAATCACACTGAGTCGGTTGATCGATCGATCGGTCCGTGACTATCAGGCCCGGGTAGCACGTGCCACACAGGGCTCTTAGAACATGTGTGCGACCGGCAAGGCAGCAAGCCAGGTGAGAGCAGCTTAGAGAAGTGGCTGAGAGAGAGATGAACAACTCATTTTAGTCACACACACACACACACAGCATGCAGCTGAAACGACCACGTGAATCTTTCAAATTAAGCAAATATTTGGCTACTCAACTAGGTCGACTTTCAAATCAGAACAGGTGGCTAACTAAAAAAACAGCTTACACGCGCCTGCAACTGCATTTGTCACCGCTGCGTGATTTCAAGCGGGCTACCGGTACTTCGGGAAACTCGACAAAACTTTGGCAACGAATAGGAAAAGAAATTATATCATTACGACCATTAAAATACAAAATATTTATTTCTTTTCCACTTGTATTTTGGAACTGACAGGTGACATGGTGACCGAGCATCTAAACCTAGACAGAAGGAATATATGGAATCAGCCAGTTTGGGCAGTCAGCTGCACAGCGTCCATTACAGCTGTAGTGAGAACTGCATAAACAGAACTGGTATCAGAACAGCTACGACTCTCACCTGCAGCATCGGCATGCCACATCTTCTACCAGCCAACAAATGTGTGAATTTAATTTATCGACTGGGAAAACCGTGTTCATTCCCGGGTTATGGATCTGTCTATGTCCCGTCAGAGTCTTTGTCTCTATGTGTCTGGCTTTTCTTATGTAGAGTTATGTTGGATCTAAGTTTTCTCAGTTCACCTTGTCAGACAGCGGCCGAGCGTTGATTGGTCTGGACGAATTGCCGCGCTGGAAGCAGATCGTACTCCAGGGACGTAAGTAAGAGGATGACGCGCTGACAATCTGACAAATGAATAACGCACTGAACTGTTTTTCTGACCTGTAGTGAAACTGTTGTGGGAACCACTAGGGAGTTTAATGCAAAGCATGTGGGTACGCGACCGGTTAACTGTATATCAGTTGGAAGAGTGATGAAAAAATTTGTTGCAACTGGAAGTGTTCATGACTTGCAAAAAAGCGGTCGACCACACACATCAACAGACGATTGCTCTGTCAATCATGTTCTGTGACAGGTAGAAAACAATCTCCAAAACAGAGTCGATCAGTTCGTTCATGAATGCATTATTACGAAATTCACTGTACGCAGGACACAAGTAAGAACCACATCGGGAGGCCCGATTACACGTGATACTGTTGTCATATGCGGACAACTGTGAGTCATTTTGCACGTGATATTTCTCAGAAAGAATATATTCGACAGTACTTACTGACAGAGCAGTACTCTGTCTGAATGGATACGTAAATAAACCCAATTTTGGACACATCGATATCCCTTGTCGGTTTATTCTAATCCGATTTCAACTTATCCCGAATAGGTTTGACCGGAACTTCTTAGAACTCGGATAACTGCGCCTTTTTTATAAAACCGTTACGGGTGAAACCTTTAATCACATAGTGACTAACAAACTAGGACGTTCCTATTTCTAAATGACTTTGAGATCATTTTTGTTGTCCTGTCAAGCACATCCACCTTATACAACGTTTTGTGACATCAACGTCAAATAAGTTCGACAGAAAAAAGTATGCACAATGTAATTTATACAGTCTTCGGTACTATTCAGTTAGGAAAAGAGATCACTCGTACTCAGCTCGCGTGTGACATGTGAGAATCAGTCCTAATATAACTGCGGAGATTATTGGAAGAACACGCGGTGACATTATCATAAGTGAGTGATCACTTGTTGACACAACTATCTCTGAAGTTGGTATGTAATAGGGGTCAAACTAGATGAGGGTCATACCAAATCCTGCTCAAAATTAAGGACATTTCGGGTTCTGGACTTCATAATTCAACTAAGTCCAATGCTTAATATATCTATTAAATAGATACTGCGTCTATTCCAAGCCTAAGTATAAAATTACGAAACTTACATGGCGATTTAATCACTGTGGATTAAATCGCAATTTAATGCAAAATGACAGATGCCTTTATTCAATATCATAGCTTATATGGTGGTAAGTGATGTGCGTTTCCCGTTGAAGTGTTTTGTCCGTTTGTCCTACTTTCTCGGTACCAGTCCCCTCCATGACTCTACTGTATGGGCAAGACCGGCCCTTGATGCGATGTGACGACTTGGGCATCTGGATGGGCTATTAGTCTGAACTGGATGCCGGGATGATCGCTCCGATGGAGTCATTTACGACAAGCAGATCAGTAGATAGGGTTCTGGCAAGACACAGTCTTCCCTAGCCTCTCTAGCCTGGGGATTGGAAGAAGGTTAACATTTATTTCTGAAAAAGTACTAGAGCTAGCACACTGCTAACTACCCGCAGCTCAGCGGGACACGCTTATGCGCCAAAGACTTCAGTTAAGAGCCCTAATGCTCCTTCTCTATAGGTTTTGGTGGCTCAGCAGTAGTTCAGTCCACACGTAAAGATGAATACTCATCGATAATTTTGCACTGCATCGGCCGTCTCGCAGTATAAACCGTGTCGCTTTATCTGTTCCATACAGCAGGATGGATAGGCGGAAACATGCTACTACTCACTCCTCTCCCACTATTCTGTCAAATTTCGCTGTCAAGTCTCTCCTGACTCCATTTCTCCTAATTACTCTGCAGATATAGATAATCATAGTAACATTGTCTGTCTCACCTTTCACAACAATCACCTCTTGGTTAGGTATAGAATGCGAGTTAAGACATATTTCTTCATTGTTCACACTCCAAAATAGGGGTACCAACAGAAGGTTCTCGCAGAGACGTGAAAGTCCTTGAATGTCGATACTAGCTGCATTTTAGAGACTAGACTCCCACAAAGCAGTCAGTATATGCAACTGACAGTACCCACACTATCTACTTAATGCTGGTTACACACCTACAGTAACTTCACGGTCGCAACTACCGTTGGGACTGGAGTAAGTATAGTCCTCAGCACAACGGCCGCAATCGCACTAATGGATTGGATTTACTTTTGCAGTTCACTGTGTGACGTCCGCTTGACAAGTTCTGTTAGAGTCACCCCTAGACGCGGGATGTTCAGAAGACTACTGTGTGTCTGCCCGTGCTCTAACTGACTGCAGTGGCGCCAGTGTCAAAGATGCTTTTTACTCAGAATTTGATGCTCTCCTTTGGTTGATGCATGGCTCTTACAGTTATTTTAGCAGAAGGTATGAACGTCCAGGTCGATCGCTCCGGTGAGGCCGGATTTCGTTTAGTTAGTAGGTTTGGGACAAAATCCCATTGCCCGGACGGGCGAGTGTTTCAACTGTAAGTTGATCATACGTTATTTTCAGCCAGCATTAGTTTTAGGCATTGTTGTTATCCTCGGCGCATAGCTGTTAGGTTGTGACGACGAGGATGAAATCAGAAATGTCGTCATTATGGCAGCATCCACCTGGACTCAGATTATCGCTGTTTCGTTATTCTTTTTTCGCTAGGCAACAACCCCACCAACAGTTAGGTTTAATTTGTTGAAAAACCGGCTACATACTCGGCAAAGCATAAATACACAACCAGTTCAGAAAGGAAGCTCATAATCTGTAACGCCAAAGATGCTTGCAGCTGCGAGACAAAACATTCACAGGCTACTCATGAAGAAGTTACTGTAACATGCAGCACGATAATTCTTGAGTTGAACAAGCATTGAATCCCAGAGAAATCCTTGGAGTTGTTAGATGCTAAACAGAATGTTCTTCCCAGCAGTTCACAATATAAGTTTAAGAGAGATATCTGTGGAAGATGAGACAGCCCAATCACCGATACTGAGGCTTGCCCAAAAGATAGTTTTGAAAAAAAGAAGTCGTTTTGAATCACGGGCCGCCAGCTGACCTTCAAGGTAATCCGCACTACTATTCAAGGACGTTCGTCTGTCAGTGAATCTATCAGCAAAGCGGATGGGACGCTCATCTGTAGTAAGTTCAAACGGTTAGAATATGGTGCGGAACTCTTTTAGAGTCGCTTTAGCTGACTGCCGTTTACGACTTGGTTTCTAACTCAAACATCGCGGATGAACTTGGTACATACTGCTACAATGTAAGAATCCACACGAAGGCTCCAGAATGAGCTACAATCTTGCAACCAGGTAGACCACCGATAGACAACGGCTGTATGGTCAATTCGTGTCTACGACTGGCTTGATAATGTTGGTGGCCTGGTGGCACATTGATGTCCGGAACGTCGAAAATTAGTGCTTGCCAGAAACAGACCGTTATCGGCACAGGGTTGCTCCAAACGTTCACCGTTGTCTGGTTGACGAATACCGCAAGTATATGGCCACCTTAGTCACGTTCGTCAGCGTCTAGCCTGCCTACTTGAGCGTTTGAGTCTCCAATCAGTACTGCAATGTCCGGTTAATAATTTGGTGATAAATTTTATCTTTGACTGCGTCTGGACTACAATCTGTAAGGGTATAGACCGCAACAACAAACAGATAGCCTTTGTGATGGGCGTCTCTCAATGCTCAAAAGTTCATTCGAGTCTGGCAATGCAATAGCCGCTACAGACAGGAATCCAGTCAAGCAGAGCCTTCTGTGTGTATGCACCTAGGGCAGTTCCACCAGTGGCTTGGCCAGTGGCTTGAGCCACAGGGTTTTCAGACAAGTGCACATTGTATCCGTCTAGTGATGCGGCTGACAGAGATTGCAGATGTAGCACTGAGATAGAATTATGAAGCCGTGTTTCAGAAAGACAAAAGATATCGATGGCGAGAGTCCTCAAAGTAAGTCTGCGAACAGTCTGTTGACCACTTTGCGTGAGTGTCCGGACATTCAGGGTGGCAAGGTTAAGTGATGTTTGGGGGATTAGTAGAGAGACGTGTCCTTCAGGTAAAGTGTTTGACACAGTCATTCTGACTATGACTTCTGTCGCTAGCAGCAAATGGGTTGATTTCTGATATATGCGTCAACACGGGGTTATGAGGTCACCAACTACGGTTATTTCACAAAAGAGGGGGAGATGAGACAAATCGGTTCAATGTGGTAAAATGCGACAGGAAAGCAGAAGCGGTCGCCGACACCTGAGCCAAGGGTTGTGACAAGAAGACATGACAGATTTCCTAATTTACATACGTCTACCTTCACAATTATGAGGGCAGAATACTTCTTGGCTGCCCAGGCCGAACAAAAGGGTTGGCCTGAGGGCCCCATCTAGAGCCATTACTTCGAGAGGAAATTAACCCACAAGGTAGCAGGGTGAAGCACGAAGTTCGAGGTTCGTTGGAGCCTGGTGACCAGTAGTGATTCGGTTCATGCACCCTTTTGATGGATTCCATTCATCCAGGATGCCCAGTGCATCTTGCAAGAGGTTACGATAGAAGCAGCGCAACAGTCCGAGTGTTCACCAATCAAGACAGATCTGATGTGGTGGATCTTTCCAGCCAAGGTGTCTAAGATCGACACGACTGTTGAGACGCATGCCTCCTGTTACAGAAGGCCGACCCAATTAGTTCATAAGCTCTTCGAATGGGGTTCAACCATTCGAGGTACCTGACACACCTTGCGTACCCGCCGGAGCCGCTGATCACCGAGGTGATTCGTATACCTCCCTCGGGGTTTGTCCATGGTTGGCGGTGACTTGATATGTCAGTACACAAGACGGACAACAAGCCAGAGGGACGCCGTGTTGTCCGAGAACACACTTGCTCCCCTTGGGACATCTGAAACAGATTTCTGGCGTGATGGCGTACGCTATGTCGTAATACTGTCAAACAGTCTCTGTTGAGTTTGTTGAAGTTCTTTTGGCACGTTTGGTCTTTTACGTTTGATATGTGATATGGAACGATGAATATGTTTAGGCACGTTTGGTTTGTTTGTAGAAAGCCGATCCTAAATTTGTCTTTGTCCTTGTTGAGTGCAGTAAACAATCATGAATTTTGTACCCTGAATGCATATAAAGTGTCCGTTTTCTTCTCTTTTTTCTCACAACCGTTGTTTATCTTGGTATTGTTGGACATGTTCACACCTTTATCTGCACCCAATTGTTTTACCGAGCTAATAACGGCAGCTTGCGGATTCATTTTTGATTGCTCCATTCTGAAAGCCTTTTCTGCCGGATAATTTGCGTATCCAGCTAATTCACACTCAATATAAAAGAACATTTCTATTGTAATTTTTTCAATAGTACCGTACAAATTCCAATCCTTTTGATCGCTTTTTTGACCTTTTTTGAAGGTGGAAATTAGTTTTGTTAACTCAACCGTCTGACTAAGCGGTATTTGAATTATCAAGTACGTGTTGCTGAGTGAATTACCCTAAGTAGCCTGGAGCGATTTAACAGTCTGTGAGGCATTTTATAGGAGACCAGGCTGTCAACCGTGAATCCACCACGCCCTGATAGTACTACCACTCATTGTCAATGACTATTTATTTGCCGAGAGAACCCCGCTTACTTCACAGTTAGCCCCCATGTGGAAGGCTGTTCCCCAGTCTGCAGCATGGGGACGCGCCAGTTCACCCGTTTACCCTGGTAGCGGGCGGACTGTTCAACCTACGTCTCTGGATAAGAACAAACAGACTCCATTTCTGGTCTTACAAGATGCTGTTAATGATAAAGTCTGGCGAATAGATCAAATCACCATCGTATTTACCCGCTGCGGTATAGAGCTGTATATGAAATTCGAAGGCTTTCTGTATAGGTTAGAAATATAGTCGATAGCACAGATGACTGGGATGTACATGATTATCAAACGGTAAACTTGAAGGAGAGTTGATAGCTTTGACAGTGTTCTGAAAAGGGAATCCGACAACTATTATGAATGAAACTTCTGTTCCTCTAAAGTGTGTCCCGCTAAAGGATGTAGTTTGGTTGACGTTTCCGTCAAAAATTCTGTTGCTCAAAATTGTACTGCTCAGAAGACAGCAGAGGACAAGAAATATTTTTTAGTCAGGGTGACTTTCTCTACATTCCGTGAGACTGACAGCCATCCGGAAGGAATGAGAAATAGTTGTCGTACGGTTCACGACCGGCTGTCGTGCCCTCTATCCTAAAAATAAGACAGCGATTCTACCGTACGTCGCAAATTGTGCTTGGGACAATAGATTAAGCAACTCACTCTGACAAAGACTCAGCATCTTATCAAAAATATGTTACTGCTCCCATCTCGTGAGATCAACGACCCTAGTCTTGAAGCATCTTTCAAGTAACAGAGAACCTTACATATTTTCAATACGAAGAGTTTCATGTAATAGTCTACGAATGAAGAATATTGAAAATCACAACGAAAAGCACCAAAGTATGCCTTGAATTATCAAACAGCTTTACCGATACACCTCCAGATTCCACAAGCATAGTCACTTAATTAATCGTTCCACATCTCTAGAGGATAAAATACATATCAGACTACTTACTGAGGATCAAATTAGCGAGGAATTCGTTTTATTTCTTCAAACGGCGAATAAATACTCTGTGAATTTACGCATTTTCTGCTTACATGTGGGCACTGCTTGTGGTAATCATCATGAGTATCTTAACGGACGGCAACAACTCAATGGGTCTCATTGACGCCTAACTGTTACACAACCCTGAAGAAGACAACAAATTCTAGCTAAGAAAAAGAAAGAAGCAAAGGAAGTTTGGGGGGAACCACAAAAAATAACTATTCCTACTGTCAAACATTCAACGTCGCGGTGCCTACAAATTACAAACAAGCAATCGAGCTGTAAATAAAAATAAGGCATCATCAACATGACAGCTTCTTTATGGCTTTCACTGCTCCGCGTCAGTAGGTGCATCTACTTCACAGGCAAATGAACCAAATGACAATATTCATATCACTGAGTCCGATTAGCCACTATCTCACCTAATGTCTCAAGCCATCAACTCTGCGAGTCGCGGGGACACCATCCCGGGTGAAAAACCCGACTTACAATGGTCTGCACTTGGTAAACTACCCCATTATTCTACGTCAGATCATCACCCATCCACCTCGCACCTTATGCCAGTCAACTGCAGCAGCAGCAAAAATTGCTCGGTGTAGTACAGACAACTGGTTTAGTACACGGTCTAGCCAACTAAGTCCGTTTAAACGTAAGAATTGCAGTAAAGAACCTGCTTGAAAGTCATTACGCAATAACTGCTCCCTGATCTCTTCGTTATGTACTCGCTGTTGCCACTTAATACGACTAATTGAACGCAGAAATCGACGGCCAAATACTTGAAGACAGTTTGCGTCTTCTGCTGGGATCGGCCGAGTTTAGCAGCCGTCAGGTAACACAAACCTCGGCGTCGTCTCCTGTAGTCGACCCTAATGCCTCGGAGAGATACCTGTGTATCATCAGCGGTGTATTAGTTTATCAAATGGCGCCACAACCATAAATATACGAGCCTCTGTTCCATTCTTTATACTTCCGACACTGTTCGTAAAACTTAGGTGCATAAACCAGTCAACAACCTACATAACTCCATTACCCAACATTAAATCTACGCAGTCACACCAGTCTTGCACAAGAAATTTGAGACGGTAAGGTTCATTCCGGCAGGGCGTGAAATCGCGTTCAACACTGTGCGTGTTGCTCGGAAGTTCTCACACAACACACTGATATCCGTTTAATCAAGATCAGTCTATCTTTCGTCAGGAAAGATGTCCACGCCGGGGTCTTGTGAGTGCTGCAGACAGTCCTCCATTATTTCATCTGTGACAAGCCTAAACAGAAATCGTGAAAACGGACAGTCTTCACACCTGCGGCTCCTGGTGCTAAAACTATCGGACAATTCACCATGAATCTTAACCTGACGTGAAGTATGGGAATCAAGCGCTGACATTATTTACACATAGTTGTTCAGCACACCTCTGCGTTTAGGTAACTCTACAGATGAAGTTCGATTCATCGAATCCTGCTCACATTGTAGGTCGTGAAATACAGCAACTATTGGCAGAGAACGGTCAGAGAAGTGGCCAATACCTTATCCCCCGAAACGAAACCCTGCCTGTTTATCAGTAATATTGCCCTCTCGAGCTGCAGTGAGTTAACGAGTTATAATGTATGCCAGAACCCTAGGAAAATCCCAGGTCAAACCAATCCAACTATGGTTTTCGCAAGTGTTTCTGCTTTCGTCCTAGAATAGGAGTACTGTTATCCAATGGCTCTAGCAGATAAGGATGTTTCTCTTAGTCTACATACGTTGAACCACTGAGCCAGTGCCTTTCTTAGGGCCTTCTTACTTTTTTTCTGAAAGTGTCGGCACGAAGTCATCTAAGGCTGTAACTTTATCACGTTTGACGGCTAAACTTCAATAACAGACCTCACCAGTATGACAGGTCGATTGTTTTGACATCTGGACGCAAGTTGTAATGTTCGCGTATATGTTGACATGACCAAATTAGGTCGTTTGCAGATCCGCGGTTGTCTCACGCATTATTGGCAGCACTGTTAACATGCTAAATTCGTCATGTGTTTATCAACCCAACTACCTAATTATCTCATTGTTTCACTGGTAGTTCATTCTTGTGGGTACACCATGTGCACCACCAAGTTTACTTCGCGATTCTGTGAGAGATCACTTCGTAGTCAAACACAAACTGACGTATCTAAACTAGTAGGGAAACTTGCGCTCTACGCCAACCAGAGCATGTTTGCTTTTAGTTCATGACCCCACCAACCACACTAAACTGAAGTACATGGGGTACATATACGGCATGCAATACATCAGTGCGTTGCTAAATCGTGTGGTTACACTGCCCGTTCAGTTGCTAGCTGATGGTTGTGTCTACGTGATAATTGAGAATTCTGGATGATTACCAGAATATTCTGTCCACCAGCGACTACGTCTCATTCCGCAAGGTTGCTTGGAAGTCAGAAGGCAACTACGAGAAGATTGCGAGGCCTGGTGGACACAAGCGGCTGCTATTGGGAACTCTCACAAGCTTTGTCATCTCATCTTAGCAACGGGTAGCGAAAAGCTGGGTGTGAGCGAGGTAATCTATTGGACCAATGGTGAGCCCATTCACAACCTGCAACGACGCTTAAGAAGCTTGGCCTAGCCCTTCGAACAGCAGCTCAAGTGGCCACCCATGCCAGTGATTACGTCTCAGTGCTCTGCCTACGCTCATCGATCTAGTGAAATTTCTCAGACCTCGGAAACAGAAATCTCAATTGAGATCAAGATCGTGAAACATCATACAACATTGGGCTCAGAAAAACCTCTCCCGTCTTTATTGAGATGGGCACCCAGTTTTAGTCAAGCAGCTGACAGCTTCGTATCAGAAACTGCGGATCAGTGAAGTTGATCCAAATGACTGGGGTTTGGCTAACTTCGTCCTTATATTCAAAGAGTTTCACACACTTCTTACGCTAATTACAGAGGAGTTAGTCTGATTCTTATTTCGTCAAAGTTACTGGTAACCATTTCACCACAAAGAATAAGCGCGACGCGCGAACAGCTTATTCATGAGGAGTAAGCTGGGTCTCGACTTGGTTGTGGCTGCACTGACCACAACTTCACAGCCCGCCAAATGCTTGAAATCTGCCATTACTATAGAGGGCCAACAGTTGTCCTCTTGAACGTCATTGTGGCCATGAATTCGGTTGACAGAGCTGAACTCTGCAACTGTCTATCGAATAAGGATATGCTTGAGAAGTAGGTGAACATCCTGAAAGCAATTTATTGTCATGCCTCGGACAAGGTTAGGGCGCATGGCGGCGTATCATCAACTTTAGTATCCAAAGTGGAGCGCAAAAATCGCCCAGCCTACCCTCCTTATTCAACTTTGTTGTAGACAGAATCTTTGACTGTACCCTGACATATTACGAATATGATAGTGAGAATTTCCCCCAGGCACTCTACTTTGAGGCACGGAATGCGCAGGCGAACTCGCCCTAATCTGTGATAGCTTCCAGAAATCCCAGAACATTTTGGACAGAGTGGAGGCTTCGGTGAGATCATAAATCGTACAGTAAAGGCTTGGATAACGTTTGTCATCTGTGGTGTCAACGTGACCCCATTCATTCTTCGAAAGATCGAGTAGACATTGTCACTGTATGCACAGTCCTTTTGTATGACTGTGAAACTTGATCCATTCGAGCTGAGATTATGTTCATGGAGTATCCTTTTTTACCATCGATGTCTCCGAATCATTTAAAATTTGCGGCAGGAAGAGCGTGTCAGAAATAACAAAATCCGCCCTCATGCCTTCGTAACAGATAAACTCTATCGACCCTTAGGTATATTGATATCGTCTCACAGACTTCGTTGGCTTGGCCACATCTTAAGAATGCCAATTCACCACCTGTCATATAATGCTTTTTTGAGAGAGGTGAGTTAAGCTGAAAGCGGCAGTCTGCTGGTCAGAACGTGGCTTGGGTTCGGGGTATGAGGGCACTCATTCTGAAGTTTGGTTCATTAGGACACTTTTGGCTTCCTGATTGGGGACCGAAAGAGAGTTAACAACTTCGTTTGAGGACGCTATCTGATGCGGTGAAGAACAGAAGGTGCAAGTTTCCTGTGTATAGCTGTAACTTTCTCTCCATCCCTCCTTTGACCGATACTACTGCTTCTTTTCTTATGTTGTGACATGTTTGTCACTCCTTGTGGTGTGTATATATATAGCACAAACCACGGGAAATTGTATATTTGATGAGAAAGCTTTAAACAAATATGACCGACTTTAAACTTTATTCATTCATTTGAAACACTGAGTTCCCTTCAACCACCTCATTAGAGCAGAAAGAAGACATATATTGCGATATGTTAACATTTCATTTACTCTCATCAGTCGCAAACGTAGAACATGCGAGTTATATACATTATATAGATAATGACAGACAGGGATTAGATACACTTACAGGCACACCAAGTATTATGTAATCACGACCATGACAATCGGATAGGTTGCCTCAACCACTTTTGTGCACACAACGTCGGCCTCCCATGTTGTTTACCAGTTCAGTTGGAGTTACAGTGACATTTACATAGGTAGAACAGATTGACAACTACCTCAGCAAGTCGCCGAACACATTCCGAAATGGTTGAAACAACACATGACGCACCAGCCTCAATTTGTTGCACTGACGGCTCGAAACCCAACGTCATCGATTGCTAAACACCTCATGACAACAGGTCACCAAGTTGACCTATTAAACTCATTCAAGATACTGTTGCGCAATCGAAACCCGAAGCTATTAGCTTTTTGTGAAACGATGCTCATCCTAACTTAACAGCCGACGTTGTGTGAACAAAGGTGGTTGAGGCGACCTATCGGGTTGCCAGGGTCGTGATTACTTAATACTTGGTATGCTTGTATGCGTATCTAATCCCCGTCTGTCCTTGTCTGTATGATATATATATATATATATATATATGTAACTTGCATGTTTTACGTTTGCGACTGATGAGAGTAAATGAAATGTTAATTTATTCATTAATCCAAAATACTTCTACTCACCAATAATCGCCACAGTTGTCAATGAACTCAATGAATCATGTTTGCAGTTGAACGAGAAGCCATATTCGTTGGTCCATTGATTTTTATCAACAGCAGTTATTACACCTTCATTCAAGTCTATTAGATGACCCCAACACCACCTACAAACAAGGGATATGCCAGTCATATTTAGCTTGTGTTAAATCATGCGGTAATCACTACGATAGTCTCATGAAAGCGTCGTTCGGAATTCGTGTGTAGACTGTGGCAAGGATAGATGATGCTGAGATTCTCAAACAGTAGGAAAGCTTGGATACAGTACTTCCTTCTGTATGGAACTGGAAGTAAACTGTATATTAAGGCGACTGCGGGGGTAGTTGTCAGTGGTGTTCAGTTTATTTTCTTAATACACTTTGAACAGCGTTCATGCATTGTAGCGTTAGTCCTATTCGCGTTAGTTTTTCGAATGGCTGATTGTGAAATTAAGCACTGGGATTAATTTTGACTTAGCAATATCAGACTGCCCGCGTTTTTTATTAAATGAGATGAGCTGATCACTGTGAAGGTAGGTATGTGAGTATATAATTTCATTTTATGTCTTTCTGTTTGCAGTCTACATGTCAATTTCAGCAAGCGACCGTAAACCAAAACCTTCAATCTGGAATACGAAACTGACCAACATTCTCAACCCCACCGGCTATTATTTTGCTATAGCTCACGCATTGTGCATAACTTTGCCTGCATCAAGTGGTAAACACTAGCTCTTCTATTTGTGAACTGAATGCTATGATCAGTGTATCGATATGGTCAAAACCAGTGCAAACAGATAAAAGCGTAAATTTAATCTATCAACCAACTTACTCAGCAGGATACATTGGACTTGCAGGTAATACAGTATATTTCTTTATCTTGTGTATTCTCTTCAGGATGCTGTAGAAACTCAGTCGGGTTATGTAACCCATAAACTTTGTCGCAGTAGACATCCAAGCAGCTAACTCCCGTCAAGAAATCTAACAGAACAAACCGAATTATAAATGAAGCAAACCGGTTGAAACTGTGGATAGTTCAGCTACAAAAGTAAATTGTACACCGTCTGAACGGTTTTATTGCGAAACTGAACACACTGATGTGTGATCGATTGAAAATATCATGCGTATGAATATATCTGCCAGATCCACGATATCTGCTTGAGGCCCGGCATGTCACCGTGCCTGAGATCAGAGAGCGTCTGCTTACATACGTTACCATGAATTGTATGTGGTGAACCGCTCGTGGTTTCACTTAATCGTCTCGCACCCAGTCTCACCTGACAAAACAAAGCCGGAAGACGTTTAACTGGAGGTAGCCGCAGTCCAACCATACAGTGTTCGTTAGCCAGCTGAGTGACTAGAGTGAAAACAAGGCCCCTGCTTTTTAGAAACAAGATGTAAGCAAACCGTCCAGTTATAAGCCACAAACATGAAACACATCGACCATTGAGAAACTAAGACAAAAAGAAACAGAATAAAAAAGAGCTATGAGAGAAATTGAAGTTCACGAGCGATAATGAGTGTAATCAGATCGATGTTTCAACTGAAAACTCATGAAGAATCTGGAGATACAGTAGATCAGTCAAGCCGAAAGAAATGTGGGTTGCAAGACACTAAGGTATAATTTTCTGAAGAGAGTTGTGGTTTGCTAAGCAAGCCAGGGGCTCGGATTTTAACGAGGGGAAAGTATATGATGATGATGGTTTGCTACGGATGAAGTTGTAACTTGCCACTTCCAGAAACCCAGTTGTCGTTTAATCAATTACAACGCAAAACGGTCACATCTCCGAGGTATACGGTGCCCCTTGAACCCTTACGTACTGCACACCTGAGTTCACGGCAGCGGAGATTTTGCTATGTGACTACATTACTTTAAACGGTTTGTTTCGGAGCATATCCTCTTTGTGTGAAAATTATCTCGGTTGTTAAACCGACTATCCAGATATGATGCACTTTCATTTTGTCACCATGTAGATATTATTCGTATGTCCGGAAATAGGAAAATCGGCCTGTACAAACCTGTGTAGTCAATTTGAGCATGTTGCGATGGTGAGAAACTAACCCGACAATGGTTCAATGTAAGCCGATCACATTTGTACCAGGTGCATTAAGAACCTGCCATAGGTCATCAGTCAGTTTACACTGTGATACGAGTAGCAGGTCACTTTAAATTTAGTGTGTCCACGTCCTGATATTAGTGGGTAAACTGACGGGTTTGAACATTTGCCAGATTTTAATGTTCCAGCAGATTCAACTAAGTACATGGGGGGTAGTCGAAATATTTTTTACGTATAGGGATATTGTCATGCGTACATTGAAAGGAATAAGGGACCTTGTATAAATGAATAGAGGGAAATGACTAATAGTTTTGTAAAAACGATGAGTATCTATGATCAGTTTCTAATGAAACAAGACATGCTTCAGAGTTCTAACCGAGAGTGAAACTATGCGTCACCACAATAACTGTGCAGTAGGTATAAAGCAACCAATAGGGATGGTGCATGAAAAACCAAATAAAACCATTTCCTAAGAATTCTTAGGATTAATGGTATCCTTGATTCTGCCTGCTTTAATGTTAGGTCTGCACATTCTTATATCTGAAATTCAAACTTGGCCAAAATCGTACAATGTTTAGAGACCACCCAGCAGCTTATGTGGCAATTTACATTATATAATCTGATGGGGGAAGCATATATGCACGATCTAATGAGAATGAATAAGATGCCAACGAGGAGGATGACACTGTGTGAAAGTATGAAGAACCATTGGTAATTGTGAATGAGCTAGTCGTACGGTCCATGACCTGAATGAAAAATGCAAACAGCCTGAACAGAATGTGTGCATACACATTTTTGTTTTCTTGAACAACAATCAAGAATGTAAGGTCACTAAAAAGTGCTACCGCAAACCTTTGTTAAGATACGAACGAGTACAACTGGAAAATTTCATTAATGGACCACATTAATATAGTGGTTATATTAAGTTTTGGTGAATGCATGTTGCGGGGCTAACAGTTCGCAAAAGACAGCACGTCCTGACCATGTGTCCACTGGTTAGAATTATACAGTTACATCCAATCAGAAGTGTTCTGCTTACCTTGCTATCAAACCGGCTGGCCCTCCGCGACTGAAACACGAATAGATGACGAGCTTGTAGCGACCTGGAGACTTCACTGGCCCGCCTGCGGTATGATGTGTAAAATAGTTCCAAAACTCATTGTTACATATTGTACCTAGGCTATTAAGAAAGTTCGCATGATGCATGTTGTCCGTTAGTTTGTCTGCATGTCAGGTGACTACGGCGCGAACATGAACGCACACGTCGGACACACACACCTCCGGTTTAATCGCTCGTCGACAGCCGGTCTCCAGCCTCTCTAGCTAACATACGGGTCGGTGCCATTTCTAGCACAATAAGAGGCCATCTGTATATTTCGTGCAATAAATATTCGGTCTCTTCCCTCAACGGTCCTTTGTATTTCGCGTCTGGTTAATTCGTACCTGAGGAAAACGACTTAGTATGTCGTGCACTAAAAGCTGATTGACACATATTTGTCTCCCTTCCAGCAACCAACTGCTTTAGTTACTGGCACCTATGAAAGTGCCGGTAATCCGAGTTACGATGAAATCGTAACAGCTTACACAGCTCCCGGTCTTCTATTTCCATTGTATCGTGGCTTGCATTGGACTGGAGATAGTGCTTTACCACGCGTTTGATTGCTACATAAACACACCGATTTCATGATTGTGTAATCAGTTAGGTTTTTGATAACCAGAAAGAACGTCTGAACATCCGCTTTCATTATAAATATTTAGAGAGAGATAGTTCCGAAAGATTGCTCGTGCAGCACAAACCAAATCCATCAACAGATGAATTATCTTTAAACAAACGTGAAATTAAACCAAGTTAAATTAAAATCACCCAGAAGGTAATACAAGCAACTTCACAAAGTTGGTTGAATTTTGTCATCGTGCATCGGGAGACTAAAAGACATCAAATATTCAAAGGAAATAATTGGCGAATAATGCAACTAATTATTTTCAGAAAATTCGAAAAATCATAAGTGGACGGAACTGTTACGTAAGCACCTCAACGAAAATTACTTCCACGGCAGTTTTAGGAGATCAGTTGGTTGAGAACGTGAAACCTCTGTGTCCATCAAACTGCTTTCTTGATGCACTGATGGCTAATTTGAAGTTTGCTTGATACAACTTGACATTCACACATAATTGATCTACACTTTTGCAGCCAAATGAATTGTTAACTCAGTCCATTTTGAAATTATGTGACTCGGATCGTGATGTTGACAGCTTTTGTTAGTGGAGCTTATCCCTTCTTTGGTTGTAATTATAACTCCGGTCCACGTCCTCGTGAGACATCCCTGGTGGCCCCTACGTCACAGATCTCACAGAGCAGAACTAAGTTATCACAAGAAAACATTCAACTACATTTGCTGGTGAGTACTGCTCATGTTATCTAACTGATTTGTGGGTGGGCAGATGTCTCATTTGCTTTCTATAGATTACTCCGAGGTAAGGACTTTCCAGCCACATATACGCTAAAAGTTTGATCGCAATGAGTTATTACTTGATTTGGTTTTAACCCTTGTGTATGCGTACTTCTGGTAATTAATTCACATAACGGTTGTTTGTGTGAGGTTCACGAAATGAACTAATGCTAATGGATTACAACAATTATTTACGAACTCGCACGTTATGAGTGGCTTCGTTGCTGTGTAACATGATGAGTAACTAATGAAAGAATATTTTGTTATGAAGACATATACCCTTGTGGTCCGAGTAGACCAAGCCTCCTTGTTGATGATTTCATTTTGGAGCCCACACTATGTAATTACCGTTCAACTAACTAGACCAAAAAGGTACCACGTGAACGTTAATGCCTCTTGTCAAATTTCATGTACAGTCTTACCAAAGAATTCATTTGGTTATATTAAACGAGAGTTCAAAACAGACGACTGCATGAAGTATACACCCTGAATATTGATCGAAAACAATATCCTTGGATCTTGTGTGAAACGCAACATTTTCAACAGTTGCACAAAGAGGACGATATATGATGCCGTTGTGCTAGACATCATACGCTTCAGACAACACTACAGACTGTTTTTCTTAAAATCGCAAGCGTCTACCATGCCCGTTGCATTTCGTGGTCTGGGAGTTAGTTCCACTTAGAACAAAAATGCAGGTGTCCTGAATTCCATTAACCAACTTTCCCAGATCGCTTCATGAGTCATCGATCCGATCGCAGTGATGTTCATCTAATATATTGACTTCCCTCAGGAAATTGGGGTTGCTGTTGAAATAATGAATAGTCAGAGCTATACGGCCTCTTATCAAGAAGTTGGATGCTCGGGATTGGTTAGTTCCGTAGCATGACTAGGTGAACATTGCCAGTCGATGTGAACGTTGTTGAACTTATCGCATACCAAGGAAACAGTCGCAAACCGAGTATTACCAGCTCACTAGTACGATGTTGCATCCCACTACACAGAGTTAGCGCTAGGTGAACTAGCTACAAAAGTTCGAAATGAGTGACTAAGATCCATACGCGTTGAAAAACTGCCAAGATATTTTCCCACCCAAAAAGAATCATGAGCAGTCTGCTTAAACAAAATAACATCTACCACCTGGTTGTCGGTTTCTGGGGATGAAGAGTGATCACGCATACCGTCTAGCACAATTAACAACCAACATGTAGAGACAACGATTTCAACAAGAAAACTCATTGATCAAGCACGAAACGTTGATAGAGGGCAGGAATGAGTGGTCGTCGATGTCACCTTCCATAATTACTCGGACTGAGATAACCAACTAATCATGCAGGCACGAACTGGTTCATCTCAATCGTCACTGAATTTTACGATGTGTGCATACTCCCTCCGTGGTAAGATCAGAGCATGTCTAAGTTTCGAATCACCTTCAGTGTTTTAGAGTGGTTACATTGACAAAATTGAAACGAATTTCGGAATCCAATGACTTTTGATTGGAGGCGACGTCCGAATCTTTGTCGAAAGATTATATTTTTCTTCGGATTGTAGGTCATGACAATCGCAAGACTTGAACAAAAGTTGATGATATATTAATGATGAATAACCAAGAAAGGTTATACAAGACAGCTTTGCGCAAGTAAATGGTTGACCTGACTAGAACAATGACGAGGGTTGTAGGTGTCTGTGGAAGACTGAACGCAATATTTGTACCTATAGGCACACTGATAATGGACTTAGTAAACCAGTTTGTTTTATGTACATGATGAAGCCAAGTGATTAGAATGAAACTGTTAAACATACATGTCCACCTTCTGACAATGTGACACAGGAATGTTGCAGACGATTGGGCTACTAGTCATCGTACTTGATGGTGTAACAAAAAAACTACACATGTTGAACGGACGGGCTGACAGTCAAGTTTCACTATTTTGTCGATGACAAGTGATCATACCTCTGCGAAACAAATCACGCACAGACTTATCTTAGACAAACTGGATGATCCAAGTGTCAGTCTTTACGTATAATGAATTCCTTTAGACACTGAGGATAAGTTACTGATAACACTCTGGTAAAACATCGAGGATAACCTCAGCATTTGTTGACTTATGTCCATCATCGATTTTTCTTTGCTGATCTATGAATTCCAGAACGGTCATTTTACAAGTCGGTGTATAGCGTCGGTGAGAGTTTTAATCTATCCCGATCAATGAAATAGATAAGTCGGACGCTCAATAACAGTCCAGGGACGCCCCAACCTTATAGAGTTTAATTATCACTGATTTGACAGACATTACTAACTGAAGAACAATAGGTTTTTCTGTTTAAGAATTGAATATGTAGTCATGACTTGTGACCGTACCGGAAACTTCGTTCATGCTGAGTTCAAATTTAAGGATCATTTTCTGAAATTCTGGGAAGGAATAGCTGACGTTTACATCCTTTATCCATAGCGGCAAGGAGACAATATTCAGGGAATCTTCGTGTCAGTTGATCGGTCCTAGTCAGGAATTTTGTATTAAACCCCGACAATACACATAACCGGTTTTGAAGAAATGGTTTAAGAATAGAAGTGATCGTCAAGCAGGTGGTGACCGAAATGTGACTAAAATTTGAGTGTAGAGGTTCGCTGGCTCTACAAGTAGGAAAGTGTTCGTGGTAGATATAGGAACTACAAATCTAATTAGACTCTTATTCAAAAAGCTCAACAAAACTCAACTCTGTACGATCTGGAAGCAAAATACAATCATTACATTAGTACCCAAACATTGACATACTTACGAAGAGGAAGTTGTTCAAATTACACTTAGGTCTGTCAAATGTAACACTTCATAATAAATCAAAAATGTAACATACGTATGAAGATCTGTTATTTATAAAGCTCTGACATGTTGCTACTCAAGTGTGGTCTTATGAGGCGTATTATTTTGATTTGATAGCGATGTCCACCGGTTTTGCCAACCGCTACACAACTTTAAATCTTGATGTGGAAAAACTGAAACAGCAGTTCTCATTGTCCTTCAGTTTGGAATCAAGTGACTTTTCTCTAAATAACATTAATTCTCTTCAGTTGGGGTCAGTTTTCGCTTTAAGAAGCGCATCAACTGACCTACAATTAAATGACAAGAATGTTTATTTTCGGGAGTTGTAATCATTCATTTTATGTGCACCCAGTTAATCTAACAGAACAGAGTGTGTCTGAAAGAAATTTAGTCAAAGGTGTAGCTTTTACCCACGAGCGCCTAATATGGTGAACCCGATAGGTTGCAATAAACAAAAATTATGACAATCTGTTTTTCTCCACTGCCTGACAAAACAAGCAATAACGTGGAACAGCTTTAAACCAACTACACGGTAAGCGATAAGTCAGCGTGATCACCACTTGTAACATCTCAAGACTGTAACCGGGCCGAAGTGTCGGATAATGGTGACGTAGAATGCGAACAGGCTTTGTGGACGTCAAATATAATGACAGCATATAACAGTAGGATCCAGTAGGTAAGAAGAAGGAAACAAGTGGACTGGGAAAGCGGCTTTAAAGAATAATTCGAGAAGTGCTGGATATTTGTCTAGTTACTTGATTGTGTTTTGATAAAGTTTGTTGTCGTCGAGAGGACGAAGTGAGTAGGCTCTTAAAATGTAAATAGTAATTCTCCGAAATGATGTATGAATACAGTTGATTCCATAAAGCCTCTATTTTGTTTACGATTGGCAACAATCTTTACATCGATAGATACACAGTAGATTCATCATAACTTTACTGACAGTGTAAGACAACATCTTTCAACTTTCGCTGACTTGGTAGTTGACTCTATTGAAAATACAGTCATACTGAGACTTGAAGTGAATTAAAGGTATATTGTGTTGTGCGCTTAATAGATTAACGAATGTGCCCGTTTTCGGAAATTATCCTTTCTTTGGCACATGAGTCCAATCCGTAGTAGAAAATCAAGGCTTCGGAGCCTATGACGATAAGACCACCAAAGTCTTAAATGGGTGTTGGATACATCGAATATGATGTTCATTTCATTAGCGTGTACCACTTAGATGTTTTTTCACTAGCATTCTTACTGAAGTACGTCGGTAATGTACCCAAACATCTCCAGCATTATCTGTTGTCATTCCAACCTGCATCAAACAAGTCCTTTCGAATATACTTGTTGGTCTTCAATGCAAGTCCTCCTTCACTCAACATACTCAAGTGTACTGATGATATATTCGTTTTATCTCAGCTAGCAACATTTGACGAATGCTCACAACTTTACATAGAAAACAAATATTTCTGAGTTACAGTCTTTAAAATATGTAGGAACTCAGAGGTCCTATATCTTAGGAATAATCCATTTACTTTCTGAAAATAAACCTCACTCACTACATTGTGCGAATAAATTTCCCCTCAACCTCTAGTGTAACGTCGAGTAGTGTCCTTGAGCATTCAAAGATTCACCACCTTTATTCCAGCGAAACAGTAAGGCTAACCACTTAAGAACACTCGAGTAGACAGAAATTTGGCCGACATATTTTGAACATCTTCATCTGTACATAAATATGATCTACATAGTCACTTCGTTAATGCAAAATTAAATGTTCGATGACTGTGATTTGCTTTTCGTTTCGTGCTTGGTTGATTATTTTTCACAATCTTCGTCCAAGCTGAAAAATATTTTGGAAGCCAAAATGGTATTTCTCCTAGCTGGATTAGAATATTATTTTTCATCAATGTTCAGCCTGGCAACCCCTTGTTGATCCGATTCCAGTCATCTGCCTCATAGGGTTCACTGCAAATCCGCAGCCACCTCAGAAAAGAGGGTTAAATGTTCAAACCACCGGTAGGGGTTACCTGTTAACTGGTACTTTACATGAGTAAGGGTTAATCGCAGTTATATTATAATTTAGCTCAACGTGGAACGAAGTGACTGTATGTTTTTTGTCTGTTAAAGGTATAAATATGCAGCTAACATACATGTATCTTGCGAATTTCTGAATACAGCAGGAACAATTAATAAAAGTTGGGGATTTAGATTGTCTACAATTGAAACCCATCCACAATTGATCGCAGCATTTGCATTGGGATAGGCTGGTTACGTAATGATCGTGAAAGCTGAACTCTACTCACACAAGGTTGTATTTGAGCGTTTGGATATGCTCATTCGGTGACGTTTATTGTGAAGTTACTGGCGTTTTGGTTAACACACTGATCTTACAAGCATGTGGACCGGAGTGCAAATTCCGGTCCAGACGAGAATATACACTATTGATCAGCTTTAATGAGTACAAAAGACAAGTCTAGTGTTACTTTTGAAATGAGCTAGCCCATAGGTTTATCTGAATGTGAAAGATACGATCAAGTGTGATTGATGTTCAGTTTGAAACAGCAAGAATAGCCTAATCTTAGGTACGCATGCGTGTTTTTGTATTCAGCTCTGTTAACAGAGATTGATGAAGTCATTGGCCAGGTATACTCTCCAAAAATTGTTGAGCTGAAGATGACAAAGCTTCAGTTACCGAAATCACTCAGTAGGTTGTTGCCGACCAATTGTCTGTAGACCCGTTAACCATATGTGTGTTAGAAATAAACCACATACGTTATCTCATGTATGACAAACGTAAACCCTCCTGTTTTAATCAGACTTCGATTTGTCGGTCAACTTGATATGCTATCAACACTGATCGTTTCTTTTAAGTTTAGACATGTTAATTGTGTGTCAAATTATTTGTTTTATAGAACGGAATGATTGACCTTTACCCGTAGTCCATTGATTTCCAATGTAATACGGCGATTGGATAGTCAACCACCAGACCAGATATTTTATGAATAAGTGATAGACACTCAGCTGTTTAAACGAGTCGAATCTAGTTGTTCTTGTTGTTGGGTGAGAAAATGTCTGGTACGGTTTCACGTAATTGCTAACCTAATACCCACGGTACGAAAAATGGCCTTCACCAGATTTGTGATGCAGAATCTATCACACAGTAGATCGGAAGTTGACAGTTGTTACCGAGGCTACTAAAGCACCCACGTTTCGTGTAATTTTTCGCTGTTGGGTATCGTGGGAACCAGATATGTCAGACCAAGTCAGGTCTAATCGCTTACAAAATTACTAAGACTGTATGGTTTATGATGGTGTGCATGTGATAGAAAAATCAATTTGTGCATTACAAGTCACACGTTGCTTTAACTGTTAACGAAGTGTATTCATGTCCGCGCTTGCCTGTTTGAAGACGACTAGAAAACCCTGGTCGTTGAGTTATGCGACAAAATTGGTGTTTTTAGTACCAAGGATCGCTTTGAAGAGAAATAAACTTTTATACAGAAAGCGAATGCTTTGGGAAACTATAGTTAGAGTACACGCATATCGGGTCTTGTACTATTTTAATTGTACTATCAAGTTTGAACGCTCACAAAGGTGTACAAAGTAGTCATGATAGTTTCGTGATGTAAGAGCTGGGCAATGAACGTTCCAAGGTGTGCGTGAACACAATCGACTTAAAAATGGGCAATTAATTTTTAAAATAAAGAAGTGTGTGATCTCCGGTCTTCGGTTGTTCTCTGAGCTTGCCACTTAGGTCGCAAACGTTTCATTACCAAGTGTGTGACACCATCAGTGCGATGAATTTTGAGCTTACAGTATTGAACGTTGCAGTGAGCGTATGTTGGCGAATGGCCCTCTTAATGCACTATGTTAGAGTGACCGTTAGATCACAGATGGGGTTAGTTACTTTTTGTTGTTGACCTTTAACCTGAAGTATGATCAGTTGGATTTGGTCTTCAAGATTTGACTTCAAAGGTGATTGGTCCTTCGTTGTTTCTCCCTTTCTTTCAAGTAATTTAGACCTGGCTAGCCACAATTTTCTATGAACTTCCATATGATCGATTGTCTGCTTTTGCTATTTGATCAGTGATTGATGTGTTCATTCATGTCCGTCCAACTGCGCGTTGCTGTTTGGTAGTGGTTGGCATCTCTTAAAGACCTTCCACTGCACTGGTTCATATATTTTGTCTACCTCACTGTGTTTAAGTATCAAGCTGGCTGACGAATACTAGGCTTCCAGAAATTCTTTTGCGTGTTTGCTGTTTACTTCAACGATAACCTCTGTAGAGCTCATATTAAACTTGTGTCTTGTTTGGTCTTTGTGAACGGAGAATTGGCCGTGCCTTTGAACGGCTAATTGGTGTTCAGATAGCTTTCGTCTGGATAGACCGAATCGAAATTTTTACCTTTTGTATACTACGCTTTCTTCTCGGTTGGTTTGAGCTATTCTCTTAGTTTTGACAATTTTTCGCCTATAGATGCCGTTGGTTTGTGTGCTATTGTAATGTCATGTGGTTGCAAGAGTCTTACAGTAATTTCTGATGTGTTTTCGGCGCATGGTGGAGTAATCCGTTTTGTTGGTTGTTGAATGGAGTACAAGCTGTGCAATTCTTAGAGTTGAAAATCTTCTATGTAGGACGGCTTACCAGTTGGTTCGTGTGACAGTGTCAAGACAGGATGTGTTGTTCAGCACCCTGATCGTTTCGACTGATGCACTGCATAGATGTGAATGACAACCCCTGAGTAGTCATTACGACAGCGTTAATAACCAAGAGTTATACCAAACAATAAATAAGGTGATGTATTGGTAGCGCAGACCCTGAATTTGCTGATAGAGTAGGAACCACTGACTATTTGGGACGCTGACTGTCAGACGAGATGCTGACTGTTTATCTTCAAGTGGTGTGCATGGCCTTGAACGAACAAATATAGGTGCTTTTGTAGTTCACGTTGTCCATTGAAATATGAGGCAAAAGGCTATCAACGTAGGGAAAAATTGCACACTAGATATAACATATTAAAGAGGCAATTTTCCTGGATGTGTATATGGCAAGTTTAACAAGTTAATTATAGAAAATGTAAGGACAAATGTACAGGAGGTGTGGTGATGGATTTGCCGTCAAAGTTCGGTTGACAGGACTGTTATCGGTCAGCTTCACATGAGATTATTCGAATCTCCGCAGAGGCCATGAGGGCATGCCTCAGTTGGTAAAATAAAAAGAAAATTTGGATGGAGAATAAAACTGCACATCTGATGGCGGACATGCAAGTATAAATAAGAACGATCGAGTCATGACACCGTGAAACTAACTTCCAGCAAATAGTAACCATCAGGGGAATGCAATGCACTGACTTTGGCGACGTCGATAAAAAATGAATATATGAATAACAAATGGAGCATATATATCCAGGTAAATAATCAACCTAGGCGGGAGGGGCATAACACATTTAGTAGTTGAAAGTGTATAACGAAGGAGACATTAATAGAAAGTAACCTATAGTAAAAACTCATTGCAATGATAAACTCAACAGGTACTGTTAACGTGACTCAACACTCCGACATACTCAAAATTGCCCGGATAACAAACATATTCCGCGAAGTTTATATAAACGGTATCAATGCACATGAATATGCAGTTGGATCGGTAGTGTATATGGTTTCAAAGTGGCGTCATAAGCCAAATCAGTAACATGAGTCGAAATTTAAAAAACTACATAACACAATAAATAGGAAAACAGTAACTGGGGTTAGTAAGAGCAACGGTCAATAGAGGTTATGGACATCGTGTGTTATCAGTTACGCAATCACTGTTCCAATTCGTGGGCTTGACTGATTGTGGGCCAGGGTAGATCAAGTGACCGCACGAACTTTTTCTGATCACAGAGGTCAGGGTTGCGTAACCGGATCCTAATGGCCTCGGCAACGATCAACATTCGGAATCTCATCATATTTGGTCGATTCCTTGGCACTCGGAAAACAATCTGAAAAGCGTCTTCCTTGCTGACAGAATGATTAGAGTCAGTCAAATGAGCAACAATCGCACTTGTAACCGTTTTAACCATACCACTATTCAACCAATCAGGATGATGTTCACGCATTCTGTCAGACAATCGCCTTGTAGTACGACCAATGTATGACGCTCGACACGAACAAACAAATGACTACACACAACAGCTGGTTGTAGAACAAGGAAGTTTGTCTTTGAGTTGTGACATTATAATGGGTGTTGAGCGTAAACTCATGCACAATTGAGCGGCAAAGTAGGTTGTTCCCACCGACTTTTTCAGCTTTCTCGAGATCACTTCGGCCATGGGATCACCCTTGAAAGGAAGACTGATAAACGCAAGTTTCTTATTCGCAGAAGGTGACTTGAATTTCAACTCTACCGCCTGCATCGCCTTCTGAATGAAACGTATTGGGTAGCCATTCTACATGAACACTTCTTGTAGAAAGTCTAGCTCAGCTTGTAAAGTGTCAAGAGTACAGATCTTTGACGCCCTATCCGTCAGACATTGTATGAGGTTTCGCTTTTGATTTCGCGGAATGAAACTGTCAAAGTGAATGCATTGGCCACTCCGTTTGTTTTCTGTAAACATGTCGTTGGATTGAGCCATCTTCTCGTCTTACTATGCCAACATCCAAGAAATTCATTTGACCGTTGTTGTCCGACTCCTGGGTGAATTTAATACTGCTGTGGGCTGAGTTAAAAGCTGTCATAACTCTATTCATGTTGGAATTATCGTTCACGATGCAAAAGATATCATCAGCATAGCATTTATAAAATGCAAATTGTTGAATCACCTCACTCAGTTGGTTAGTCTCGAGTTTGCTCATGAAAACGTCAGCCAACAGTGGACCTAAAGGAGAGCCCATTGCAACTCCAGCTTTCTGTCGGTAGATTGCATTGTTGAACAGAAACTGAACGTTACTCGTACAAAGCAACAGCAGTTCTCCCAATCCATCTTTTGGGATGCCCACCTGTTTGTTGTTACGCTCAATGTAACCGCATAAATAGTCAATTGTCTCTTGTAGAGGCACGTTCGTAAATAATGAGGCAAAACCGAATGAAAACATTCTCTGATTGTTTAGGTTCAAGTCTTGGGCTGCGTCAGTGAAATGAAACGTATCACGGAGACTGTTTTGCTAGCTCAAATCTGATAGGTTCGAGCAGACCGGTAAGCTATTTGGCCAGAGCATGATAAGGCGAGTTGCACATATCTAAAACAGGTCTCAAAGGCAAGCCTGCTTTGTGCACTTTGGGCAGACCGTATAACCTAGGGATTATTGCTCCAGTGGGGTGGACGCGCTCGAAAGTGGTCGAATCGATCATCCCCATCTGTTTCATTCCACGCAAAGTTTTAGATATCGCCCTTTCTATAGCTGGTGTTTCGTCTTTCTCCGTATTCATCTTCATGAATTTTGAGCCATCAGCTAGTATATCATTCATTTTGGTTGTACCGCCAGAATGTGAATGGTACGTAGTAATTGAGGAAACGAGACGGCTGCAGTATCTGAACAAATATATCACTTATATGAGCGAGCTACTGAATACTCACAAGTAGTAATGAAAAACATGTTTCGTCGAGCGAACCTGCACTCGAAGTCCGGAAACGTTGAGGGACATAAGCCTTGGTTGATAAACACGCAGACAGTTGTTAAGACACTCAAGGAATTAAAACACATTTGTTGTAGTTGGTGAGTCTGCAAACCCAGACTAACGACTGAAATTCAGTTGTACACAGTGATTCAAAAAATTACACCCGCTTGAGGCATGTTACATTGCCCGCAGGCAAAACAGCTTTTTCGTAAACATGGACCTTTCTGTGCCTATTGGTTAATTGTTAAGTAATACAGCAATCTATCATGTGAGACAAAGCCGGTTACCCAAAGTAAGACGTTTATATGGAATAGAATAAGCCAGTAAGTCAGTTGGTTCCGCGAACATAGGTACAACGATCAAAGTATGAAATCCTGATCTTGAGGTCAACGATTGGAGTGTTTATTCTTGCTTCGAAATGATGGACCGACCTAAACACTATTTACATAAGATTGTGGTCAAGTGGTCGGGAATGATCATTCGGTCGGCGTTGCGCATTACAAGCTGATCTCGTAAACATGAGGGCCGGAATGCAAAATCCGGTCCGGAAGATGTGCACTATTGATGAGCTAAATTGAGCACGAAGCTCGAGTCTAGTGCTTCTTTTCGAAATGAGTCAAACGAAAGACTTATCCGGATGTGGAGGCTGTGGATGGCGTTCAGTTGGAGAAAAAACTAAATGTCCGAGCTTCGCAGTTGGTTGAATGAAGGTAGTAACTTCAGCCTAACTGAGTTCTGATCAAGGAGTTACAGATTAGATGAAACAGTGATTCCGTTGATTCTCCTTCCGGAATTCAAAAGCTGACTCAGGGGATATCTCACGTCGGGCGCAAACCACCAGTTTCGCAATGTTAAAGCTTACATAACACACGGTGGTTTAGTACTGTGGATACTGGACAGATTATAGATGAGTACATTTTTAAGACATTAAAAATATGGAACAGTAACTTTTCCAAAATCCAAACGGATTCATCGTACCGTCAACCAGCTTCGAAACACCATCAAGTAACCTACTTGGTTTCAGGTTTTTAATCGTTCCCTGGTGTATGAAAACATTAAACCATAACTGAAATTATAAGCATAATACTAAACAATGTCCACCCCTCAAACAGGAATGTACAGTGCAAATGGCAATTTGCTGAGACGGCCCTTGACTATCAACCATACTCTCATGGTCAACCTACTGCGTGAATGTAATATGATTTACGCTACACAAGAGAGGTGGATTGAGGCACCTACCTTGACAAGAAAGCATCCGAACTACTTCCTAGATGACTGACCGTTTTGTTCCCAACCTTCCAATACAATTAAGCACACCTGAATTCAAGTGATTCATCAACATAATTCTTATCCGCAATAATATCGTGATATACAAGTTCCTTCGCCATCAATTATTGCTTTTGTGACAAGAGTGGAACATCCGCATATCCGTACGACTGGTTACGGAAACTGAAAAGTCATGAAATTTGTATACAGTCGGAAAAATTAACAACTTCGTTATCCTCTGAAAACAGTTCACTTTTGTGTTAGTCATTAGTTTAGATCGACTAATTTTAAGGGGAAACTTGAAACGGCTAGATTTTTCGAAAAAGATTACTTGAAAAAGTGAATTCTCCTTTCCAGTCTCTAATGTAAATGTGTTGAAAGATAAATCAGATACTAAACAACACACCCGAGAGTCTAACGGCCTGTCAAAAATGACTGCGTTTTGACATAATCGTTATGATCTTAAGATAAAAATGCACGTAAACGTAGACAATGTGACTTTGGTGAACAAAGATTATGTGACTAATACGAAATGAGGCGATGTATGGGATAAATCAATGTATGCGCACATAGAGACCTGATTATATTCGTCCGACTGGATATTCAGCACAAACACAGTTATCGCTCATTTACGTGCTTCATCTGTAGTTCCGACTTCAGTGCGCGAAATCGAGATAATTATTAACATGTATGTATAGATTGCATTATGTTTAACCACACAAGTATACGATCAGGCTCAGGCACCACACAAGGTATGTACTACAAAATAAGTCCTTGAGAACACAATATTAGCATGTTTTTATTTTTCAACAAGAGTCTCGAGGCAACATTTGTCGAGCAGGCAAAGCGTGGAGAGTTTATTCAAGAAATTGTCAGAGAAACAAATGACTGAAGTATGTATCAGGACGTGGTAATTCGAATCAAGTCAGGTTAGAGAAGACAAACAGAAAACAGACGCATAAGCGAAACGGTTTTGTTCGGATTTCGGAGTCAATGATGATGAGGGGCAGTAACAAAAGTAAACAAAACACAAACAATGAAAGGCACAGGAGCAACGATCACGAGGATCGAAATGAAACCGAATCAGTAGTCAAGGGTTAACCAGACCAGTCCTTGGGCTCGCGAAACGGACCCCAACCGTGGAAACACCGCTTGAACATATGCGGTTCCACATTTTTTGCGGTCAACTTCAGTTGTCTTGGTCTATCCTTTTGAACGTTGCTCAGATGTTTCTGATAGAGCTTGGCGGCCTGAAGAGATAGCTTTTGTTCCACATCAGAGGTGCGCTTTCCCCACCAAACATAAATCTGTGAAATATAAAGTGTTGGATAGAGAAGCAAGATGACTTGAATTTACAACTTGATCGAACAAATGTGGTTTCGATTTTGAAGGACTGGCTTACAAACAAATAGACAATCTTGTTATCGGTAGTCCGTTAGGTCCAGCATTACCGAACATCAACTTACGAATGATTGAGTAGCAATTCCCCGATTATGTAACCAAATCATTATTGTACAAACGATAAGTTGACGATATTTTAACTAATTCTGATGTTGTTCATTTTGATTTGTTTCTCAACCTCTGAATGATATTCACTCCAACCTATCTGTATCTCACGAAGTCGAACAGAACAACAGTTTGGCTTTTTTCAATGTATTCATTACTAGACGTGTGGATGGCACTTTGCAGAGCTCAGCCCATATCAAATCAAAATGGGGTGGTCAATATCTCCAATTTTCCAGCATTATTCTCAATGTAAACAAACGCGGTATGGCTGAAACACATACTTGTTAATGCCCCATTACAAACTACAAACAGAACAGGAGATGCAGAGACAAACCTAACTAACAAAAGGATACACCGAGAAATTCATCAAGACACATAATACGATGAATAAGAGCACTGGACATATGCTTACGGATAATAAAGGAGGTTTTTCTCTTCTGACCATTCAAAGATGGTCACCTAGCTAACGATATAAGATACAAACTAAGATCTCCACTGACTCGAATGTATGCGGCTGCGTAATTGCGCCTAGGTCAAACCTCAATAGGACCAATTTTCTGTAATCGCTGGAGTAGTTAATCAAATTCTTCTGTCTCCCACAGTGTGTATCAGTTCACTTGCGGATGCGGTGACACTTAACTAAGCAGAACAGATCGACAGTTATCCTAGCGAGTCGCCGAACACATCTCGAAATGGTTGACACAAATGATAACGAGCCAACCTCTACTTGGTGAACTGAGTGCCCAAAATCCGACGTAATCGATTGGTAAATCCCTCATAACAACAGGTCATCAAGTTGGTCCATTAAACATATCCAGGATACCGATGCGTGATCGAAACCAAAAATTACTGTGAAGTGATGCTTACCCGAACTCACCCGCCGACGTTATGTGCACAAAAGTGGTTGTGGCAACCAACAGAGTTGCCATGGTTTTGATTACATAATACTTGGTGTGCTTGTAAGTGTGTCTAGCCTCTATCCGTATGAAGTATATCACTGACATGTTTTACGTTTGTAACTGATGAGCGTAAACGGAATGTTAACAGATCGCAATATGTCTTTATTCTGCTCTGATGAAGTCGTTAAAGAGAACTTAGTGTTTCAAATAAGGTAAGAACTAGGGAAGAAAAACGAACGGCTTAGGACATGATAACACAAACTGGAGTTGGCCGCTGAGAAAAGAGGGGACAGTCGAGGCAGTGACATTCATGAAAAGTTTTGGAACTACTCTTACTACAAGTTGCTGATATGTTCATGTAAAGCTCCCTTTGATCTAACCGATTTAAATGGAATCCATCAATTTTGTATCAATCATCTAACGTAAAGAGAAGTGAATTGTAGCAGGAGACAGGAGAAGATAGGACAAATGAAGTGTATAAAATTACACTATCAGATACATGTCATGACAAAACAGTAGAACCGTCCAGAATGTCATAAATACTGTTACCAAAACAGATCATATGGGGTCCATTTTTAGAGTACATACAGATGAGCTCATGGCAAGTAAGAAAGTGTTTGACAACTAGTGTTTATACTTGATGAACCAACAGATAAAATGGCAAAGATATTCACAATAGAGGTTAACTGAAACATACATTCTCACAAGAACAACGTCGACAGATTCGATTCGAAGTCATTTCTTAAAGCAACAGCACCAACTGAAGATAAGCATCAAACGAGGAAGCATTAAGGCCCAACACAATAAGGTCATCAGTCTACAACCAATGACTCAGCGTCACATACTGATCAGAAGACCACCTTTTCTAACTTACTGATAGATTGGTAATAAATACCTCTGAGAGTTATGCTGGAATCGAACAATGAACACTGCTTAAATTCGCTGGCAGTTGAACTTGGGTTGAGGCTGAACAAGCACGCACACGTGCGCATACATAAGAACGACATACTGTACACACACGGAGTCACAAGAATGTGCTGAGCAAAAAGTTCAAATCGTGTAAATATAGATGAAGAATGAGAATGCTAACATTCCGTGTGTATTGGTCACGGAGTTATTATCACTGAACTATGCAAGACCAATAGTGATTAGCGTCACGTAAATGCAGCGCACACCACCACATAGTGCAAAAACTACGTACATCTTAGTTCAACCAGAGTTGTGTTCGTCAAAAAGGTGAAACCTTTTACTACAACAAAAATAGTACACACTAATCAAACGCAATGAAACATTTAAACGGGTTAGCTGCTAACTGGCCGTTTTCTGAAATGATTACGGACAGGTAGACGGAGGATCCGTTAACATAACTTGAACACCATTCACAAATAGTCGCAGTTTGCGTCGTCAGAATGCATAGTCAATTATTCTTTTTTATGAGAGACGCACTATACTCGAATCTCCTTCAATGTTAGAGCTCGGCAGCTCTACGCTTTCTTGCAATCGTCTGGAGTAGAACACCGATCCAAATTCTCACGGAACAACCTTATGAACCACTATATCACTGAGATCATATCAGGCGCGATCAAACTTCCTGATACATTTGATTGGGAGTGAAACTGAAATTATTTGACTGCCCCGACAGAAGAAACAATAACTGACCCGTGAACTCTAATCGGTGTCCTTCAATCAGATTG
The DNA here is from genome assembly GCA_013368495.1 of Paragonimus heterotremus. NCBI lineage: Eukaryota > Metazoa > Platyhelminthes > Trematoda > Plagiorchiida > Troglotrematidae > Paragonimus > Paragonimus heterotremus. Next base: position 107,189 of record LUCH01000447.1, read on the forward strand.
TCCATCACTTAATGTGCAACATAAAGATACTGCGGAAGACTGGAAAGTACTCGCATCTTGTTTACAGAAGAAAGAGGTTAAATAAATATTGTTATTGTCAAGAGAAACGCGACTGATAACTAATCTGGGATGTCCATTGGATAGACCACGGCATGGTTGGCGAACAAATTCGGTGCATGCATTAAACGGAAGGTAACAACAAAGAGAACAAATATACAATAGTTTGTTTGAAGCAGAGACATGAGCAGTGCAGTATAACCGTCCAAGGAGAACAGTAAGATGAAGGAGGTAACAGGCAGCCCATAATATGCACAAAGTAAAAAGTATTGGTCAAGGTTTACAAACGACAGACAAAGAAAGACACAGGTTGACGCAATAATGACCGGCCTTAATAATGAAAGAAGAGTAGAAGGCAAAACAGTAAGACTATGGGTGGATCGATATTCACGAGTATATCATGCAAACATAAATGGTTCCACGGTTGGAGACGTGTGACACTAGGATGGAGATGAAAAGCCTAAATATAATCTAAAAAGCTTCTGTTAACAAATTGTATTTTGGAAACAAACAAAATGTTTACGAAAACTAAAATCCAATAATGTACTGATGCCTTTATGGTGAAGTGCCTGTTTCCGCAGACATTATATGTAGTTATCTTTTCATCTGTTACAGTGAAACGATCTGTTGGTTGCATGACCGATCGGTTATTTAAAAATTACCAAATCTGAGTTTATTGCTGAACAAAGAAGTCAACAAACAGTTACGTTTTATCAATGTGACTATATATCCAGTCTAGGGTACCGAGGTATGCGCTTGTGATAACAGCTGAAGCTATTGCAATTCCCTTATGTGTCTAAAAACGTTTCACTTAATACACTTTCACCTTTATTCTACGAACCGGTGAAAAAAATTATGGTGATATTGATGCCTCAATTGTACTTGACACTGATTTGTCAGGCCTCTTCAAACAACTTTTCCTCTGATTAACCCATCAGCGATTGCCCCAAACAATTAACATACAAATGTAATGCGACTTGTCTGGTGATAAATCAAGCGGTAAAACGAATTCCTTCGCTACACCCTTTTTTCTCCCCAGAGTTCGTCGTGGGTGCAATGACACACCCATCAAATATCAAACAGAAAGAAAGGAGTGGAAGACAAGGTTACATATTTTGACATATTTAACTTTAGTTGACAACCTTGAAGGTATGGCTAATTAAATCAGACCAAGATGATCTAACATTACTATCAAACAGAAACGACCTGTGGAATCGTATAAACCCTACTAAAGTCACACAATTGTACTATGCAGTTTTCATGTCTGGCCATAGAAGCAAAGAGCCGGGTGATTAAAACGGAGCAGGAGGGGTAGTACCATTAACTCAAAGACAATACTCACCTGATCACCCGTGTCCAACATCATGACATCATCATCGGCGAGGTCATCTTGACAAAAGTCAGAACACTTCTCGGAGGCACAGAAATAGCCTTGGTCATTCGAAAGCCGGAACAATCGACCATATTGAAGGAAATCGGCCGACTGATCATATTTCCTCTGACCGCCTATACATTTCCAAAATTCCTCCGTCTCCGTACCCTCGAACAGGAATTCAATATTAGTATCCAACTGATGCAAATGCGGTAAAACAGATGAAAACAATAAAATAACAAGTGGGGTGCAGTGGATCGAAACATACACAAGTTTACTTCCGAAGCAGTAACAGAATAGACAAACAGTTATCAGTATAGTATCACCCGATCAATGGCGATACTGACATTCTACTTCAAACGTAAAAGGCAAATCTGAACACTAGAAATCAAATATGTAACAATTTTGCGCCAAAATACTGACGTTCTTCTATGCTTTTGTTTTGTATAGTAGGTGGGCACCTATCCAAACTTTCATGCCACGTTTTCCACGAAGTGTAGGTTTACCATCTCAATTGTACGCTGTTACTAGATAATCTATATTTATGCTTGTTTTTGTGACAAGTGACAGGGTTATCGCCATATCAGTCCTACGATAGAAGAGACAGCGAAGAAGGGCGCAACAGAGAGGAAGACTCTGCTTGCGTTTTGCGGCGACCGATTTCTTATAAGCCCAATGGTTGTGAGTGAAGATACGGTTATGTGGACCGATTCATCACTCCGACAGTCAGCACTAAAAAAACTAAGATTCATAACCAATATACTTGGAAGAAAACACTGTACGATAATGCAGCTTGTAAGTGGCGGTGGTCTAGCGATAAGGCAGTTTTGTTCAAACCTACGGTCTGAAAACCAAGAATGCAATTTTTCAGATATTTACCTGCTGGCTTCCCTGATATCAACGAGTATGTCGACGCGAGAACCATATCATCTAGATGGTTGGACCTCTTTTATTGAGATATGACAATAGTTTTGCTCATTCTCGTTTTGCAAAATAGTTTGGCGCGCAGTCAATTTTCTCCGTAATGCTCCAAGGCAGCGTGAAACTGGAAGCTCAAACGTGCTGCATGGATCAATCGTTGATATGTGCGCCTGCTTCTATATAAGAAATCATATGGTCAAAATGAGGCTGGACCTTGACGCGGTGTGGCGACTTGTGCGTATCGATGATCTATTGGGCTAAAATGGATGGAGTGGCAAACATAGGAACATAGTCACTCATACCTGGCAGGCCAACAGGCAGAAGTCTGACAAACCTGTCTCCTAGTAGTCCAAGTTAGAGGGTGGAAGAATGTAGCCATCTTTCTCCAGAAAATGTACCAATTCTGGCACACTGCCACTCACCCGCAGCCTTGCGGTCCAGGTTATTGAGCCAAAAGCTTTGGCCGAGAATCCAAACCCTCCTCCTGTCAAGATCTCGGTTTCCTGGCAGTACCTCAGATCACATACAACCATAAATACTCAGAACATCAATAATTTCATACTGTATCGACCGACTCGCAGTATAAACCGGGTCGCCCTATATGCTACACACAGCAGGGTGGATAAGCGAAAACATGCTGATGCTGACCACTCCACCATTATTTTAACAAACTTAGCTCTCAGGTCATTTCCGACTTCCACTTTTGGTGACTATTCTGCAGGTCCCACAACAGTCATAGCTAATCATAGTAATACTGTGTCGGCGAATCCCATCTCTTACCATCCAGTCTCAGACCTGTGCCGTAAGTGGTAGCGCTCTATTCAAGGCTGTCGTCCTTATTGGATCACATACTTGGATTCGGACTATGCGTTGGTACATTATTGTATCGTTCCTTATTTTTGCTGAGCAAAACTCCAACAGCAACGACTAGCTGTGAAGATACTGGGTATACCGTGGGTAAAGCAGAAGTACCAAACTAGCTTAGAAAGCTGCCTTAGTATTTCTCACTCCGAAAATCGCAACAGCCGCTGGACCCACATCTCACAGGCCATTCAGAATGCACATATTGTAGCATGCGGCACAGGTGTATATAGGTTAAATAGACACTAGGTCTCACAGAAATCCCTGGAGCTGTTAGAAGTTAGACGGAACATTCTTTCTGGTAGTTCACATAACAAGTTTAGAAGAGATATACGTAGGAAACTGAAACGTAGCCTAAACGTTGATCGTGAGGTTTGGTTAATGGAGAAAATAAAGGAAATGGAAACCGCTTCTGTTTCAGGGAACATCGGCAGACTCTACAATCTAATCCATACAACCGGTCCCAGGCGATTGTCTGTCAGTGAATCTATAAGCGAGACAGACGGCACACTACTCTGTAATAAATCCACAAGGTTAGAGTGTTGAACAGAACACTTTGAGGGTCAATTTAGTCGGCCTCTTGCTTCTACTCTATTGCCATCACAAACTTGTAGCACCCTGGTCGGTAGACTTAACATCACCCACTAAGACTGAGGTACGCAATTGTATTTCGGCTCTCAAACGGAATGGGTATGCTGGCCCAGATGATTACGTGACGGCACTTTCCAAAGAAGACAGAGAGGCGACAATGGTAGCTTTGACTCAACTGTCTCAAACTGTGTGGACGATGGAGACCATCCCTCCGTGTTGAGGTCACTCAGTAATAGTTCCTATATTCAAGAAAGGTATCAGGGGATCTTGCGAAAACCATAAGATCCGTCATTTCTAGGGTTCTGGCATCCATTATACTCCGTCGATTCACTGCAGTTCCCGAGGCAAAAATTGGGGAAGAACAGGCACGGTTTCGCCCTGGACAGGGATGTACAGATCACATTTTTACCCTCCGTCAAATTCTGAAACAGCGTCATGTGTACCGCCGGCCAACAATCGCCATATTCCTCCACTATAAAGGTGCGTTCGATTCGATGGATCGATCTACACTTTTAGAGTCGTTCAAACGCAAGGGTGTACCGACTAAGTATGTGAACATACCGTCGGCGCTTTACTCCCATACTTCAGCTCAGATTAAGGTTTACGGTGAGCTGTCTGATAGTTTCAGCACCAGGAACGGCGTTCGTCAATGCTGTCCCCTTTCACCATTTCTGTTTAATTCTGTCACGGACGAAATAATGGGGGACTATCTGCGGCTCTCATAAGATGTCACCGTGAACCTCCTACCTGGTGGAAGGCTGACTGATCTTCACTATATTGACGACAAGATGTTGTTATTTGAGACTTTTCAAGCAGCACAAACAACTCCAAACGCAATTTCGCGTTCTGCTAAGTATTTCGAATGCGCTTTGTAGCCTCAGAGTGCAGTGATTCCACAAGATTGCTGTGATTACATAGAGTTGATGTTACACTATGAAGCCATGGAGATTATTGACAGATCTGTGTACCTGGGAAGCTGCATCAGCGGTGGTTAGGGTACGGGGAATGAAATAGAAGCGAGCATTTCTAAGGCTAGGGCGATGTTGGCTAATCTGCAACACTTCAGGCAACAAAGAAGTATCTCTCTGAAGTTTAAGAGTCGCGCATATCAGATAACAGTGACGGCCGTATTACTTTACGGCAACAAAACCTGGCCGCTCAGGGTAGGGGACGTAAACCGTCTTCAGGTATTGGACCAACGATGTTTGCGTTCGATCGCTCGCATCGGGTGACACTAGCGAGTCAGCAACGAGGAGGTTAGAGAGCGGGTATTTGGCACTGATTGCCAAATGAGTTCTTTTATTGTCATTGCATTTGCACAGACTTAGATGATTAGGTCATGACGACGCTGTGACCGACTGGCGTAAAGTTTGAGGTGAACAGATGATGACCTGGCGTGGACAAATGAAATCATTCAGGAACGAGTTGGTCACTGTAGATCGAGTTCGTCGCGGGGGCCCCTACCAGGGAGACGAACTCGATCTACAATGACCAACCCGTTCGTGAACGATTTCACGTAGGAGCACTAGCGACTTGCTGGCTGGAGACGTTGGGTGAGATGGCGGATAGTCGATCTTAGTAGCGTGAATGTTGTCGTTGTTTGGCCGAGTTATCTGTGAAGTGAGTGCATTTAGTGACGCGGGGCAGTGAAAGCCGTCGGGAAACTGTCTTGCCGATGATGCCTCACTTTCATTTACACCTCGGTTGTTTGTTTGCAAGTTGTAGGCACCTTGACCAGAGATGCAGCAATGTTTTTAGTAGTTAGGTCCCCTTCCCCTCTCCTTATGTTTCCTTCTCTCTTTCTATATAGGGTTCTTTTTCTTCGTGATTGTGTGGCAGTAAAGCATCAGTGTGAACCACTGATATATTACTGTCTATGATGATGGCGATTCTTTTTTTACGGTTGATCATGAAACCACGTATTTTTCGTCATTGACCTCAGGGCCCAATGTATCGAGTTACAGCTTGAGCAATCAACCGCTGTGTCATGTCAAGCCCAGACAAGATCAGATTTGTAATCACAATCAGATGGTCACAGTTCTTGCAAGTCTATCAGACATACTGATTTGAAAAAGAAGTTGAAAACACGGACAACTAACATCAGTTGAAAACCAAACCACGTCTAAGTTTTCACAACATAACAGTACCCGGTCGTCTCATTGTCTGTGAAACTTTTCAGTAATTCACATTAATGGTAGACAGGAACTTACTGATTTAAACCTATCCCAACTGTGGATTTCATTCAAAAGATAGTGTTGACAACGACTTCGGAGGACTTAACGGGGGGAGTAAAAACTGAACACAGATCGCATGGGACTGCAGTGGTTCACAAGAAACTGGGAAGGAAGAACCAAGTCCTGGATTCGTTACCCGATTACAACCCGTCAGTGATACACACCAGAATTTGAACACCGTTCCATGCGATTATAAGGTTAATGTAGTGATTGTTACAACGTGAACTTCAGACTAAATATTACAGGATACCAAAATGAAAACTTCAGCCACAGAAGTAATGCTTAGGTTGCTCGATAGCTTTTAGAAAATAGAGCTACCAACACCGTCAGTTAGCACTTTCCAACCAGACTAAAACCGCCGACATCAATAAACCCATCAGATGATGTTCTGACATCTGATGAGTAGCCAGAGTTACGAGCGATATAATCCAAGTGTCGTGCATGTGTGTTCACAGTTCTCACCAGCGAATAAATGTTGTCGTTGGATAGTTTTATAAAGAAAATTTAAACTAGCAATTCATCAGTAGTCACTAACAGTTGATGTAGCCTTGCGGGTAGTGAAACGAGGGGATCACATGAAAACACGTACGCTTAACAGTCAGTTGGGTTAGGTCCGGACGAGTATACGCTACAACTAACAGACTCTAGTAGAAGGGAAGTTCGAAGCTAACACGAGCATTTGAGGTAGATCGCGGAAATAGGTTAGGTCAATGTGAAAGGTGTGATCAGATTGCGTTCAATAGGTTCAAGGTGAAATTTAGATAGAAGAAAAAAGAACTAAACAGACCAAATGGAAACAAAAACGTACGTGATGAAATATGCGTTTTGCCAATTTCTCCACAATCACTTTATCGTCTGCGTGCGCCTTTTTACCAACCCATAACCAAATGCGAGCACATCCAGTTTTTGGAGAGGATAGCATGCTTTCCGGAACTTTCACGATGTAGGAAAAGCAGGAATTTAAGTGAATTGCTGAAGGTGAAACCTAGCAGAAAACGAATGTGGAAGAAGTAGTATTAGGGACACTGGGAACCAGGTGACCATCTAGTTCTATACTATATCAAAGCGGGTGTGAAATGAGCAGTTTACACACTACATTATGAATTAGTTCTTCTTCAGAAGGTTTAGTTACATTTACTAGAAAGAATTATAACTTTGGAAACGATTCCCGGTCTCTTTCTAGAAAAGAAGTCTGGTTAATTTTTCGAGAAATATTTCCGATGCGGACTCTAATTTCGTGTAGCTCAGGTTTATACAACAAACTCTCGCACACAAAATCGGTTACAAGCTCATAATAATGGCTCAGATCGAAATTCAGGAAGTAGAATTTAAAAAAAGAAACGAAGTTTTTATGACCCCAGTACTTCGAAAGCTTACTCACTCTAACCGAAAAATACACATATTTTGTCGCAAAATATACACAGTTCAAATTGTTGGCAGAAGTGCTCTTGTAAAATCGTTAAAAAAAACTGTGATTGAGATCAAACCGAGACGATTTTAAGAGCCCAAACTTCGGGTTCAATACTCGTTATGCATTAATCTGACACAGATAGGAAATGCAAATCTTCGAAATAATACAGAAGAGTCTATATAGTTTTTTCTACCTCAATGAAAATGGTCCAACTTTGGCAATTACATAATATAATGACACATTTATATCCACATTCAAACAGCTCAAACGGAATGGCTGTGGTGGACACAGCCTAGTTGCACATTTGGATTCGGACATAATATTCCTGAAAGTGACAGTTTGCCCAAATATGCTTGCTGGTTCCCAGTCAACCAATCAGATTACGTAACACACACCTAGAAAGATTTGGTGACTTTCGAAAAGTCATCTTTGTTTATAAATATAAAACACTTGTTCAATTACTTCAGAAGTGGCAGATAAACTGGTTTTCTTGCGTTTTAGTGGCTTTTGTTACGAAATTGGATAGACAGGGACTTGATCAAACAAGCAAGGGGCATTTCATTGTTGAGGTTCGCGGACAAACAAACTTCCTTTGAAAACGTAATTACTCTATGAAAAGTATTCGGCTATTAGAGTGTTTCTTATAAAGCTATCAGCTTACTTCGCAGAAAAATCTTTTTTAGTCAAATTTTCTTTTCAAAATTCAAATATAAAATTCGGACACTGATGCACTACATTCTTGTAAAACTTAACAAAAAATATTTTTCATTGAGATCTTTAAGGTCTAAGTTATCTTAAGAAATTATAATCTTTACATCATTACCATGAATTAAGTAACCGCTAAACATAACAATTCAACTCAAAATAAGCTCAAGAACATTTGTCTGAAGCCTGGTGGAGAGGGCGGTTTAAAAAACGTTTCTTCTATGTCAAATATTTCTGTAACATCTCCTGTGGAATAACAGCGGATCATGCCTGTAATACTTTTCTATCAAGAAACTAAGTGATAATGGCGAAAATCAAAAAACAGCACCGTTTATAAACAGTTCACTGCGAACAGAATAAGCATGATTACCCTGTGAGGCGCATTTCCAAGCAAAAAGCATCGAGAAAAAAAATATATGTTGACACATTCCAGAGATTTTCAACCGACTTCAGAGAATCAATAGCGAACTCTGTGTACCGTCATTCTCGAAAATACTTCGTAAACCATAACCAAATTACACTGAAGAAATCAATAATTCATTGGCAAAATCTTATTAATATGCTAGTATCAGCCAATATGTAACAAAACGCATAGCACAAATGTTCAGTATAGAGCATGACTGCCTAAACATTTCAGGGTGGCCAGCAATCAAACAATGAAATTAGTTATAAAAGCTACCCGCAGGGAAAGCCAAAGATACCATATGCATTCGGGAATACAAAATAACTTGGTACTTCCCAAAACATTACTTAATATTATTTTCAATACCTCTGTTAGGCTTCAAATGTATCGGTTTCCCCTAAAGTAGTGTCAGGTTCAGAACAAGCCCCTCACAAGATTACAGCATACACTGGTGTGTTGATTATCGGTTGGGAATGTTTGATATAGGTAAGTGTCTTCTTCAATATCACGTTTACGCCCAGATTTTCCGGACGTCCACTTTCATGGATCATCTGGTTGAGAAGCATTTTGGCTTGTAGCTCTAGACGATACAAGTTATTGATTGGTAGGCAAAACTTGTTTGACATATTCGTCCTGGTTAGACGGGGACCGGTAGTTACACGCAACGGTTGTCAAACATTTTGAGGCACCCAGGCAACAAGTCCTAAAAGCAGTGAATATAGCGCTTGACTGTTACACCCGTAAAGTTTGGAATCCATAAGAACCACCTGGAGGGATTCTTACTAGCAAAGGAGTAACCAAGAGTCAAAACCTTTTGATGAACATGTCATGTGGATTTGTGAAAGTCTATAAAAAGCTTTCCACAACTTAGCTGGTGTGCCCGTATAACTTCAGCTTCCAGAGACTGTAACTCGCATGTTTTATTCCTAGGCGAGAAAATAAGCATTATTAAAATCAATATCTACGTGGGAGGTATGGCTATCCACCAGCATCAAGCTTATTACTGTTCGTTCGACACTTTAGGGAGTGACGTTAGTCTGTCACGTACTGAACAATTTATACGCCGTTCAAAACCCTTTAATCAACTAATGCTGTACGCCGTGCAGTTTGTCTGCAACATCCATTTAATGACCTTATTAGTCTGTGACAATGGCCTCCTTCTGTAAACAAACTACCGTTGTCTGATGCTTCTCAAATCCTCTCCTCAAAATTGGAAACATTTACGGACGCTGACAAATTCACAAACTGTCAACAATACGCCAGACATCATCGGATTCACTGGAGACCAAACGCGGAATGGTACAGTGTTCTCGCAATTTCTACGGTAAACCATTTGACTCAACAAATGCATTGTGCAACATGGTCCGAAAAAAACACAGACTCCCTGAAGAGAGGAATTCCGAAGACAAAATTATGTTCAAGTGAAAATAAAAAGACTCGAAACAGTATTGACTCAAGTGATGAGAAGGCAGTAAAACATATATTGTGATCAAAAGCGGTCATATCAAGGCCAGCTAAGAGTAACCTAACATGGACGTTCTTTTCCAATAAGACGAGCACTAACAGGCTGTAGATACGACCAATATTCAACTACGTCTGCCAATGTAAACTTTGATTCGTTATCACGTAGGTGCATCCGCTTATAAATCAGCCGGGTCACGCGAAAAACTGCTCTAATCGTCTTTTCAGTTAATACCACATAATGTTTTGTTTACTTTGACGTTGGTACTTATTTGGAAACCGAGCTGCAACCATGATTGTATCAGTGGATGTCAGTGGAATGTACTCAGAGGTTAGTCTCGAAGACAGCAAACAAAAATTACCACACTCAAATTTTGTGGACAGGGCAGTCATGGCACGATGATGGAATTTATAGGGAACATTCCAATTCAAATCAATATTAAACACTTCGAGGCATGACGAAGACGGTACGTATTGTACGGGGGGATCCAACGAATAAGTCAGCGGAGGGTGCATATTGAACAAAAGCGTTGTGTTACATGAACAATACATCAACAACCTTCTAACGAAACCCATCGAAAACATAGAGAAGAACAAAGTATGCTCACTAGAGTGATCAATCTGCTAATGTATGAAAAAAGAGCTGGAGTGGGTTCGAGAATCTGAGCACACTACGAGTTCATAAAAGGCTATTAGAGAGATTTAGGCAACCTCAGTTTCGGGTGGACAAACATAACGGTTGTGAACCACAAGAACCACAGTACCCACTGAGATGAGAGCTTTGGCATCGGAATACTAACGGTTACGACGTACGAAATTGAGATAGAAATAAAATCGATGCGATCGGATAGTTGTGTATAGTAATGAGCTAATGGCCCTGGAAAGTAGGAAAAGATAATTGTGATATTGACATAAAACACCTGTTTTTGGAACAGACCAGCTCACTGAACCAACAAGTCAATTTGGTCGACTCAAGATCTGTCATCGTGTCCCGGAAAGGTCACAGCTATCAATTCAACGTACACTGTATTTCACTTGCTCGTTTCCGACGACTTTTTCAGTTAAATGCTTCTATGTAACTCTAGGACAAAAATCACTTGCTTCGACGTTTATCAAATGAATGGAAAAACAAGTGTCTGACACTTCGAAAGCGATTTCAGAATTCTTAATCGTTAACTGATATTTAATTTGACTCCCAGGTGGCTTCATAATTCTCCCTGGATGTTCATTTGTACTTCCTAGATTTCTCGTAGGAACTGTCTAGCATAACCATGTTAAAAGCTCTTAGATACCACTACCAACCATCACAACCAGTAAACGGCATTAACGATACGACGTATTGTTTTTTTTCCGAAAACAGTTCACATGATAACAACCTTAGGGAAACCATACAACAGACTCATCAGCTTGTGCGATATAACACCTTTACGTTTCCAACACGGTTGCAACTTTAGCGCTTGGATAAACGCACTTAGTAAGTGTATCTCTAAAAATTATTAAGATCACATTTGTTCATTAATACTACCTGAGCTTTGTGGAGAACACATTGGACATAGGTTGTCCTATGAACAACCGATGGCTGAGAACAGCAAATATGTTAGTGTTTGTGGCATGTCAATTAATTTTCTCAAATATTGTGACGTAGACAACCACATGAACAAAGATTAAAACATGCCTGTCTCGCAACTCTGTCGATGAATACAGTAGGGCATGAAAGAGTTAACAATCGACATTGAGACATAATGTAAAAACGTTCAGATTGGCACGAGTACAAGTTATAACCTACCTCAATTGATCGTGTGGAAATTGCATTTCCATTGGCTCGCATATAGTACATCTGAATAGCATCACGTCTTGCTTCGTCAGCTCGATCGCGATATTTTCCGTTATGAATTATGAACTGTCGTTGGAAATGGGACAAAAACAACAAATCTTCTTGTTGTTGTCGAACTCGTTTGAATTCCACTTTTAACGGCCGTCCATCCGCATTTGGATTAATTGACAGTCGAGTTTCCATGTCTTTCCGAACGGAGAAATTGAACGAGAGCCAATGTAAATCGGAAGCCTCGCGGCCCTGCCAAAAGTAGACGACTGTTTTGGTTCGATCCTCTGTCTCTTCCGTTTGTTGTGCATTAGCTCCTTCCTCGCCCTCTTCGGGTGCTCGTTCATCATCGAAATCCTAAAGTATAGAATGGGTGACGGCTAATTTACGTCCTGTTCAGTCAGTTAGCAGAAAAGAACTATCACAAGGTTAGCAGTCGAAATCATCGTCAATAGAAAGCCGTTGACCAAAAGATAAAATGATACGTCACAGTCAACTATAAGCCACAGAAAAAATTAGTGACTGCGACAAGACATGAGTACAAAAGCCACACCAAAAGGAACGTACCCAGTAACGTGCAATCACAATATACGAATCTTGGTTGAAAAAGTGACCGAACCATTGAACTTCGATCGGGACCCACTTGCCATCGATCATCGTGAACTGCTGCAAAGCAGCAGTTGGGATCAAATCAGGTCCGATCGGTTCCACCAACTCCTCGTTCCATTCAGACATCAGTTGGATAGCCTCATCCCACTCGAGCGCACGCTCTCGTGGTGTCAGAAGCACGCGCAAGTCGGTGGCCAGTTTGTATTTTTCCAGAATCGCGTGCATATCCACGCCACGTTTAGCTACGGACTCCACAGTGCGAGTGAAATCCACAGCCATTGCTTCCTCCCAGTCGGAGAATTGTGCTCGGAATATCTGCACGGATGGTTCAGAGAGAATACTGAAACTCAGGACAAACGAGGAAAACACCTTCAGAATGGCTAGTTCACTGTAGGCGTAGGTAAACAGAATGGACCTTTACAGATTGATTCAGTATCCCATAAAAAAGTGGAAGCTGTGATGCAAACATAATGCAGTGATAGGCAAACGATGGGAAGCACTACACTAACAGAGAGTGTAAATGAAATAGCCCAAGAACTGGTGCGGAGATATTTGGATCCGTAGCTACTATCTGATGATATCGTTATTTATGTGGAGAATTCACCGTAATCAGCTATCGTGAACAACATCAATTTTCAAAAATGGGCAATCCGCCCATTTTATCAGCTCTAGTAAAGCAAAGTTTCACAACCGTACAGCGCGGTAGAACGGTATATAACTGACCCTTGGCAGAAAGACTTGTCTTTCCATTGCAACAAGTGACAAAAGTTACTCCCCCATCACACCTCAATTAACATGTCAAATGGGAATAAGTGGATAAAACTATTCATCAGCTCTAAAATACTATCATCAAGGATGAGTGTAAGCACTAGCAGGGTAGAAAATAAATGTAACACAGAGAAACACGTATCAAAAGCTTGCTTATTGCTTCGTCGTTTTCAGCACTATTATCAGCTTCGAAAAGTACCCGTAGGTACTACGGCACCGGCTGCCGCTGATCAGGATGTAACATAAAAAGAACTAAATATGAAATGTGTCGAAAACTAAATAAAAAAACGGGCGTATATAAAGGAGAGGAAGAGTGGAAAAACTTACGGATACTGACTAGCTGTGGACAGCAACACACAAACACGATATGTTGATGATCGCAAACTCCTTAATCAGATAGACGACAACTACCAACCCGGCTCACTGGTCAAGGAGTTCCTAGCCTGTGATCAATTCATCGCCCGACCGCCGTGGAGCTTCTCTCAACCATCGGAAGCCACTGAACAATGTGTAGTGCGGCAGAGGCTTTGTCGATATATGGGATAAATGACCCACAGATAAGACTGTATTTTCACTATCATGGTAACTGGGTGCGAATATGCAATGTTCCCAAATACGCACCGACGGACAGTCGTGCTAACTATACAATTAGCCCATTTGATAGAGACTAACTGACGGGGACAACGGTGATCAAACATTGAGGTCTGTGTGCACCTTATGCACAAACGGGCCAGGTATTTGATCAACAGAGCAAAACCAGGCGCACATATGACAAATACACGTCTTTGCGATGTCACAAGTGATGAAGGTTGGCGAATGCATTATATGTTTACGCAATCCTTGTGGAGACCTCGTGATCAATATTACGCGTTGACGAGATGTAGATGAAGCGATCGACAATTCCAAACAGCCTGCCTGCAATAACAAACATAGAGTCAGTGCCAACCCAATCTTTGACGGTGCATTGTGCGTACGGATCAGCCATAAGATTTAGCCGATTCAGCATGGTCTGCACGTTCTCTACAGAATAACTGTGTGAAGCAATGTTCTCCACATACTCAGTGTGAGCCACCCTACTACTAGGCACATGTTCCACATCGAGGGCATAGAAACCTTCAACGACCCTTTCAAGAATACCGTTTTTCCCAGTTGAAAAGGAAGGGGTAAATCAGATATCCCCGCCGAGAAACACTTACGATGGAGGACGCTAGAGATTGTTGTCTACAGATGCGCGATCTGCATCAGAGTGATCAAACGACTCCAACAAACGGATATATATATTTGGACGATATTTGCGACGAAGACAGCTCCACACAGCGTGCCCAGTAGCGGAGTCAAAAGCGGCTGTTGTGTCCAACAATAGCAAAACCGGTGGTTAGGAATGGGCTGCTGACGCTCCAGTGTTTGTTGCAAAATAAAACATATGATCGATACACTCGCGAACAGACCGGGAATCTGCCTGTTCTTCTTTTATCTAGTTCCATCTGTGTTTAAGAAGTCTCCGCATTGTAAAGCTCGTGAGTAGTTTGTATGCAATGGAGACAAGGCTAATACATGTTTATCACACGATGTGCTGATACCTTTTTTGAAAAAGAGAACAACTCTTGATAAGCACCGGTCATGAAGTGCCTCTTTAGTCTCCATAGGGAACAGAGGTGTATTGTCCGTTCACATAAGAACCTCCCACCATCAGTACCTCTGAAAAAGGAAGGAGAAAAAAGGTCCTGGACTTGTAACCCCGCTACTACTCCAACGGAAGCACGTGGACTTCCGGATACCGTGCAGCCGTATGGCGCGCGGACATCCTCAGTCTGCGCTAACCATAGAAAAATTACGGGGAAGGCGTGAGAATCACGGTGATGATCACTGGCCCCAAGAGGTATGATGGTGTATCAATTGTCTTGAATGGCTGAACCCGATTCAAAGGATACATGTGCCAAATTCTTCACTGGCAGTCGGCAAAAAACGCACCATAACAGTCCTGATAATCTTTGACTCCACAGGTGGGAAGATCAACAACACCAGAGCCGTCTTCTCTTATAAATCCTCAGAAGAATGGGCAGCTTCCATCGCAACTTGGACTCAATCCAAACAGCGCACGTACAGAGCACCAGCCACCAAATAAACAGCGAGCCTCAAGAGTTGTCTCGCCACCAAGAGGGTTAGGTTTTACGAATCAAAAAATCACGGTTTGGACCCAAAGTCAAACCCTTATTCAGCCAAGCCAACCAGAAAGTATCTTATCATTACAACTATGTACTTATTAATATAGACTGAACATCACTCACAAATGATCGCAGCTGTCGCATTCCCACAGACCTTCAATTCAGCCCCTTTCGAACAACAAAAGCACTAGACTAGCATTTCGCTCACATCAGACAACTTGTCAGTAGCGTATATCCTTGCCACTGTCAGGAGTAGAACTCCGGTCACGTTTTCATGAAGCAACCGTGTTTACAATTGCGCCGCTCACCTCACATTAGGCACGACCGAATTATCATACGTGAACGCTCAACCACTTGCGCTCGGGAGTAATGATCAGGTTACCCGATCGCGTGGCCGGAGTTCTAGTCTCGACAGTGGCATCAATATGCGTTACTGATGAGCTCTAATGAGAGCGAAACTCGAGTCTAGTGTTTTCTTTCGAAAGGGGCCGACTATAAAGTCTATGGGAATGCGACAGCTGCGATCAATTGTGTCCAATCTATATGGAAACTAAAATGCCCTACTACTCATTAGTATGTACTTATTAGCTTATTAACAACTGTGAATTCTGTCACACGCTCTAACCGTAACTTTTTAACTAAGGTGGAGGCGGCCGCTTTCTATCTCATATCACATAACACTGCACCA
Source organism: Paragonimus heterotremus (assembly GCA_013368495.1). Classification (NCBI taxonomy): domain Eukaryota; kingdom Metazoa; phylum Platyhelminthes; class Trematoda; order Plagiorchiida; family Troglotrematidae; genus Paragonimus; species Paragonimus heterotremus. Next base: position 123,257 of record LUCH01000447.1, read on the forward strand.
AAGCAACCTGTATAACTTCCTCCGATTCGTAAATGTGTTTTTACGCAGTGACCCCGTGATCTTTTTCCTGAAACAGATCAGACAGCTGCATCACATTCTGCTCGCGACACAAGTCATAGCCTGCAAGACAAGGCGCCTGACACCACAATGATGTTGATACCTGGTCGACACAATCCTCATCAGGCCATCGGACATCACTTACGTTCGCCACCTTCCATGTCCGAACGCTTATACAGGCAGACCAACAGGCATCTCTTGCACACACATTAGAGGTCCTCGCCATCGATATCTTTCCGAAACAAAGTTTCAGGATCCTAACACAGTACAACACATTCAATATCAGTCAGCTGCTTCACCATGCGTGTACAATGAGCGCTTACTTGGTGGCCCAGTGGCTCAAGTCACTTAACAAGCCGGTGTTAGAAGCATTCGAAGTGTATATGCAGAGGCGCCATTTGAATGGACGTCCGTCGACGGCCAGCTTTGTATTGTCGGACATGAAGGCACAGTTAGAACATTGAAGGGCACCCAACTAATGACCTTTGTTGCAGAGGTATATGTTCCCATAGGGTGTAGACCAGACGTAATCAAGGATGACTTTTATTACAACCTCACTAACCGTCTACATACTGCGCTACGCAAGTACATTGCGGTAATGGTTGAAGATTCGGACGCCCGAGTAGGTAGACTAAGTGCCAACCAGCATTATTTAGGCGGCCAACACTCTCACGGTATTCATTACATAGACAACGATGAACGTCTTGCATTTTTGCGCTGGTATCGTTCAGTTTCCGATCAGCAATAATCCTTAAAGTCCTCAACGCTAATGAGCAGCCTAGGGGTCCCATTCACCAGGTCAAACGTAGACATGGATTGACCATATAGTCATGAGTTATCAGTGGCGTCGGTATTTCCAAGATGGTGAGAACGTGGGTAGAATCCGGGTAGCAGGAACACAAGCAATCTACAACTACTAGAGAATGTGTGCCTATAATTTGGGATCCTACCCAACAGGCAGGCATTGAGGCCCAGTGGGTACATGGCCGGGACGTCATGCATATACGTGGTACTGCCTCGCGTGGCACTACTGTCCGCTCAGTTGTAAGTAACTAGATTTACATGCAATCACTCGAACCCAACGATAGTCGGAACATCCAATATTGCAGCGAGTAAAATTCACTTCACAAGGCTACTGGTTTATACCCCCGAAAAGATCGTGAGGTCCAATGTAACGGCGCGCTATCGAGATGCAGCAAACCGCTGCTACAGAGAACTCCCAAAAACTTCGTATCTCACATGAGCACCGGGTAACCGGAAGCCCGATCTAGGCGAAATAATCTGTCAAGCTAATGGTGAGCATATATCCATCACCTTAGTCAACTCATAGGGCGTTTGGCTAAGAAGTTTCAATAGCAGATCGTCCACTAGTTCGCAAAGTCCGCTGACGCTTTTCCGTCCTCGGAAACAGAAGTTTTACTTTAAATCATGTTCTTGGAATTTTCCAAGCACCTAACCCAGACGAATTCTCTATAGCTCTTTTCACAGACTGGGGTCAAGACAAAGACAAATAGCTGACCGCCTAAGTCCAGAAACTCGGCGTCAGCGAGGTTCTACAAAACGGATGGTTTTTGACTAACACTATTATCTTTTTTAAAAACGGCTTACGCACTCCGTGTACAAACTAGCAAAGGATAGGGCTGATTTTCATTACGTCAAAGCTGCTCGCCGAGTAAGCATAACGCGTGAGCGACATATTTATGAGCAACAAGTTAGGTTACACTCTGTTCGTAGCTATACTGATAATGTCTTCACACTCTGACAAATACCTGAATCTCATCATTCATATAGAAGACCAAATAACGGTTGCAATTTTAGACATTAAAGGGGTTTTTCATTCAACTGACAAGGATGCAATTTAGGACCATCTATCAAGAACGGGAATGAGTGAAGACTATTACTAGTCAGACCTCCGTCAGTATTTAACGTGTAATGCGATAAGACGTAGAAGTAGATGAGATCCAAGAGTGTGTTCTGATGATGTGAAAATACTCCCAGGTACTCCACTTCGACATCTACAACGTGTAAACGGCATGGCTTCAATCTGTGAACGTTCACAAGAATCCCACAGTTTCTCATGGAGCAGTGGTTCTAGTTTGTCAGTATGATGTGCTCGTTGCACTTTCCAAGCGTGAAGCGGCATCTGCTCTCATCTTAGATGATGCATCGCTTAAAGTAGTACGGAAGTACATATATCCTCGGAGCTACATCAGTGCTGGTGGGATGCCGGGTAAGGTCACAAATCCCATAACCAAAGTTCGCATGACGCTTGCCAACTTCGCCATCTGTGGTATCGACATAAGTCCAGTCCCTGTGTGAAAAGCCGACCGTATAATGCCATTGTAAGACCCAAGTTATTGCACACTAGCAGAGCCTAACTCAGTCGGATGGAGGATGCTCACAGAGTATCCGCTATCGAAGATGGGCGTCTCCGAAGCACTACCGGCATTTGGTGAGAACGTAACATCAGTGAGCATGAAGTTCACCGACGTGTTTTTGAAACGAACAGATATTATCGACTTCGTCTCACAGAGATCGTTGGCTTGCACATACTTGAAACAATGTTGTCCTCAAATAAATCTAAAGATGTAAGATGTATGCCAACTCATCCCCTGCCAGAACATACCTTGTTTGCGAATGATTACACTGGGAATGGGTTAGGCTGGAGGTGGCAGCGTGGTGGCCAGTGTGACCTGGATTAAGCGCGCGAAGACGCTTACATTCGAACATGCTTCGGGAGGGTGTTTCCGGCTTCTTGGCTTAAATGCAGAGAATAATGAACACCTTCAGTTAAGGACGCCGTCCGATAAGGCGAACAGTAGGTCACCGGTGCTGATTTGGCAACTCTCTGTGTGTATCGACGTAATGCCCTTTTGCTCCCATGTTCCCGTGAGCAGCAGTCTACTTTTTTCTATCGTTGGTTGTGACAAATTTAACATTAACAAAACGTTATCCGGAAGAGAACAGATTTTAAAAAGCCGTACTAGACAGCCAAGCACGTTCAGTTGAATATTATACGTTTCCACGGAGGTGTCACGGTATGTACAATGAGCTATTCGTCGTAAACCGAGGATATCCAGACACAATAAACATAAAAATAACCATCTGTCACATCAGTAAACGCCGAAGGTAAAGTGGCACTGTGTGAGACTTGTAACAGATCGATGACTCATCATAAGCGAGTGATCTATGATGAGACTTCACGTTTGTGATTACGAGAAGTAGTGACATCCACGCTTCACGCACTACCGGCCGGCAAAATATGGTGTAATTAGTGAACTAGAAATGACCTTGAATAGAAGTGTAATGAATGGGCGTTCACGTGATCAGTTTGTGCCAAATTCTAAAAAGTTAGCAAATTAATCTCACATTCCTAGTGTACATGCGCGGACTGACCACAGGTTTTTGAGGATTAAAACCGTGTAAACCGAAACAGAAAGACTTCACACCTATAATGAAATAGGTTAAAATTTAATGTTCAGGGAAAGCATAGGTGTGACCTACTCTAGTAAGATGGTTTGAGTTGAAGAGAGTAAAAAATACACGAACAGGGCAGTTTATTAAGGAAAGGTGGTCAGCACAAATACGTTTCAGTTAGATACCAATTTCCGTCCATCACTCCATTCACTATGCAGCCATTCACGTGTTTGGCACAATCTGTAGGATCCGGCGATCAAAACTTTCATTGCTGGAGACATTTAATAAAATTAAGAGCATATAGTTAGGAAAAGTCATTAGTCTAGGTTCCATAAGTTACCGACAACCATGGGCAAAAGGAAACTGATTCTGAACAAAAGAGAGTCAGAGTTTCATAAGCGGTAAGTGTGTGGTGATGGGACGTCAAATCCAGCTTGAAATAAAAACACTGTATGCGATGCAATCATGCTTTATAATTTCATCAATATCAAGTGAACACAATCGAAGCATGAAAAACAAAGTTAGCTGTCTGTCTCGCTAATGTGTTCACTATCAAAATTAACGATCGTATCAGCTGGTACGAAAAATTCAATGCGAAATATTTAAGCGATAAGGTTTTTAATTACAAAGTGACAGAGAAAGTAGGTGAGTGGCGATAGCTTCCGCGATTGCCAACCAGGATACTCTTCACCTGCCCTGATTCTAAATCACGGACTACATAAATACAACGGAATGAATCTATGAGGCTGACTAAATGGCTGGACTTCATTAAGTGTGAAGCGACCATGACTTGGCAAAATCTTGTTCGTTTTCGATTGCTTCCTGGTTGATGAAGTCCAACCAATAACAGAGACTTATTCCAACCTAACTATCAAGTCCGTGGTTTACGAATCGGAGCAAGTGAAAAAATCCTTGTTGGTAATCGCGGAAGTCATCGTTACCAGCCTACTTTTTCCACCTCCACCACCAGAATATTTCAATCTGAAATTCGGAAGAGCCCATTTTAGCAATACAGTTAAAAAGGTGTAGATAATTTGACTAGGCATTTAGCAGCTTGCATACCACTACACGTGCAATTACACGTTGACAATGAGAAAGGAAAAAAGAAATAGTCATGCTAACTGAAGCCAAAAGTCAGAAAACGGTTAGAAACGGTTCAATCAGTGACAAAGATAGCCAACAGAATGTGTTCAAACATTAGCACCAAACTGACCTGAGGTTCAGCACCTTGGGTACACAATTGTGGAGGAGGTCGCGAGAAGGAGGTCCAAGCAGCGATAATCTCTTTGATTATCGGGGATTGTGATTTGGCAGAAAGTTCGGACTCAGCCCCACCAAAACAACCGCGAGGCATCAGGTCACTCAGCTCTTGAGCCAATTTGTACCCGGCTGAGCGCAGAAAACGTGCTGATTTCTCTCCCATCCATACAAACAACTCACCTCCACTGTCTAGCAAATAGACGTGCTTCGGGTCGAGTAATCGTTTAGTGAGAACGCCTTGTTCCAACTCAACCTGACAGCGGTAGAACAAAAAGGTGAATGAGCATTTATGAAGCTGGACAAAAAGGCTATGCAGGTACCAAAAGGCTTCCGATTGAAAAAAGCACACACTAAACAGTGAACGGATAACTTTTGGTCCTGTATATGAACTGAAGTAAACCCAGAGAATGCATCAGAGGAATAGTAGAAGCATGGGTCAAACAGGGCTAACAAATGCATCCAACTCGATGATCTTTAGTGCAATGAGAAGTATGAACGGGCACCGAAGGTGAAGTGAATGACATGGATTTGCCCAGCGTGAGAAATAGACTCATAAACAAACAATGGCGAATCTTCCAATCGGCACTGACACAAACAAAGCACCGCATGGTGGTTGCTGCCGTTGGTATCTCACGGGGTTAGGAACGTGCACTTGTGATACGCGCCACCCACCAGAATCAAGTGGCTACAGATGTACCGCAACATCCTTCGGAAATGTGTCCGGTTGTCTATTCACTTCCTCTTTTGTGCAAGTCTTCTTAACTGTAATGACAGCGACATGGCCATTGAAACCGTTAAAGGATAGACCATATCACGAAAGCTGATGAAAATCACGCGCCGAAAGAGCCTCATTAAAGTACCGAGAATACTGAACAAAAGGAGCCAGAGTGAGCAATCTAAATGAGCTACCTAGTACCGATGTCAGACGGACTAATTCCTACTTCCGCACCTCGGAGGGCAGTTAGGTGCTCATAGAAATCCTGAAATACACAGATTTAGATGGGCAAATTATATATTGTGAATGTCAACAAACGCATACTACCAATCACACACCTCACTGTGATAAGGTATACAGTGGCCGACAGATGGGTTCGTAAATGGGAATGAGAGTAACCACCACAGTAAGTTAGGAACGCAAGGCGTGTTCTTCTGTTAGGTCGGGGTCCACCCAACATCTATTTTCAACCCAGAAAGTTCACCTTTATCATGATCGTATAGTAGTTAAGCATTAATGATGTAATGCTGTTAATGATAGGGATGACCAGATGTATTTGTACATGAAGGAATTTGAAAGTAACTAGCATAATGCACTCATTACAGAGCAAAATAACGCTATCGCGTTACCGGCATATAACAATCCACGTTTTCATTCATTTTCAGAAAAAAGAGGCAAAATGAAGCCAGGTGGCAGAACTAAGCTATCTCGTAAATGGAAAATATTGTTCTTTAGAACAAGCGTTAGAGAAGGCAGTCGCGAAAACAATGCTTCCTTTTATTACAACTACCTCCACCAAACACGACAATCAGTTTATCTAGAGCCGACGCCATCCTAGACAGCATTTCTTTCTTCCACGCTTCAAACGTACGTGTTATATCACAAACAAACAGCTGTATCGTAAAACACTTTATTACTAGTTTGCTTTATCTTTATCTACTGAAGCTTCCCTCCTTGGTTAAGTTCACTCTATTGGTCTACTTCGCCAAACGGCTAGACGAACTTACTAAGCCACTGATACTTTCGATCAGTAAAAATACTATGAACACACTGATGCAGGCTCAGAATCACCATCGATATACCATTTTTTCTCTCAGAGCCAAATAAGTGAATACTGCTGAGCTTCAGACAGCCAGCTGATTTCAATGTCCGTCTGTGTCAAACGCACTTTGTTATAGTTAATCTGACATGATTTGATCGCAAACAAATTTGGAATGAAGCAGTTCAGTCAAAATCGATCTGGCTACCAGTCGAGGAAGCAGCAAGACAGAATTGTGCGGTAGCAGCGAAGTCACGGCCAAGCAGGACGAGGCCTGTGCCCCCATATGGAGCGGCCTAAACACGGCTTTAGAGTGGATTCATTGAAGCGTTTAGGACATGTGGACTAATAAGACGTACGCATCTTTGGTGTGCCTACCATCCAAAACTGAAATGACCTGGAGTGAGGATGTGACCTCAAGGTTCCAATGAACTGAGAGCGACAGGAACGAAAATCAAACAAAATGGGAAACACCGAGGCATTTTATGGTAGTGGTCTCTGTAGTGATGGTTGTGCATTGAAAAAGCGATCATTCCAAATGTTTTACAATAAGTGTATCCCTTCTATAAAAGCGATCGCAGTAAGGACAGTGTTGTACAACTGGCCACAACACAATCACTGACGCCTCGGATGTTGACATAGTTGGAACCCTTGCCTAAAACCGTCAGCCAACCGCAGCTGTTTCCAGAGGTTAGCCCCCACGGAAACGAAGACATGCTGTAGTTTGGAAAAAGCGAGCAGTAATATCGAGGCCGATCAAAAACAATGACTGCATATGAATGGGAGTTACAGTAGGCTTGTTACCGATCAGAGACTATTTGCATTATGACTGACAGTAAAATATGAATCAACAGCAAAAGTGCACTCATGCGTTATTTTTAGAGTATTTTGCTTTCGACTGTGAAACAAAGAAATCGGTGAAACGGATAAACGAGGAAATGATTGACGCACTGCAACCACCCTAAACAAAGTACCGTGGAATGTCAACTCTACCTGTGGTAATTCCAAATAGCCCTTCCCCATTCGCACATCATACAGAATAGGTTGCGGAAGTTTCCAATCAGCCGCAATATAATCCCGAGGTACATTTTCCGGTGGTTGAACTTCCAGAGGCGGAAGCCGTTCAACGGTTATTACGGGAGCAGGAGGTTTTTCACCTTTCTCTTTTTCAGATTCCAACACCGGATTGGGAAGTGGTGGTGGTGTCCACAATCCACCGATCAACGCCCAAAAAGTGTTTGACTCGCGTCCTTGTGGTTCCAGATGAATGACAGCCTCATTGCGTCGTTCACGCACGTTGATTTTTTCGGCCAGTAAGCGACCTTTCGTGCGAACCATGAGGCGTGACTGCGAACCGAGCCACAAATAAAGGTGCGATTGTGCGTCGATGAGGTAACAAAACTTCGGATCAAGACTGAACACGCTGAGTGGCATTGAAACGATTTGCAAACGCTTTTCCAAACCGAACAATCTGGGCAAATTGAAAACCCAAATTGGGCAGAAGTAATTTCGAAACGCCAACTTGTGAAAATGGAATGTCATACGCAGTATGCATGTGACATATGTGTCGTCGATTTTTATTAGTAAACGTCCTAGTCTTAACCTAACGATAGCTGCATCAGATGTGTATACTTATGGTTAAGGATAAGGCAACATTTTAAGACCCTAATAAGCTGATTAAAGCAGAGCGCTCAAGAGAGTTAAACGAGCTGCCTATTGATGGAATATTAAATGGAGTTAGTTAATGCACACGCACGGGTACCACAACACAGTTTCTGGGATTATCAGAGAAATTTACTGCTCTTCAAGGTTCACATAGTAAAATAAATCATTGTTTGGATGTATTAGATGACGGCATTGATGGACGTTCTAGACCGCTCAATGACCGACATGAATATGCGTAGTATAGCTGAACTGCTAGGGTTAGACTATTTGAGGAGAGCCGAAGCGCTTTGAGTGAATTGGCGATATCAGTTCGTTGGCAGAGTGCGCTACCATCCCCTGAAATAGACAATATTAATTCAGAACTGATAGGAACCCTAGATTAAGCAGGAATTTGACAGATTTGATTACCTGGTTGGTTGTATAAATGTTGACGAAGAAATGAGTAGAAACAGCAGTATTCGCGTTTAAAAGAGCAGAGCGGACGATTAGCATGTTAACTGTCAAACGCACCGTTTGCCGCGACCGAAGTAAGTAAGCCTTCCCAAAACAAGATGGATGCACTCTGTATCCGATCGAGTCCTGACATAAGGATGTTCACTTCTAATATGCCGTTAAGATATGGTGTCTGCTCACGAAACCTCGTGTGTGACGGAATCATCAAATGAGCAACAAGACTGTAAGATAACAGGGTCTCATGGATTGCGTTTTAAATATCTACGTTACTAAGATGATACCTCATCTCTGGTTCGTTAGTTCGGACATTCCCATGTGGCTGAGTTGCAGCAGCCAAATGTATAACCCCACAAAACGAAGCGACTATCGCTAACGTCTCCTTCCATCGAACCAACACGTCTTCCTGACTGGACAGGAATGCCAGAGAATTGCAATAAGTGATGAAGGTTGTGTGAAACACCCATTACCACTTGTATATATTAACTATTTTTTCTCCGTCTATCATGTTACGTCGCAGTAGGTGTATTCCTGGATTAGGTAATTCATCATGTATAGTACGGCGCGTCAAGGCATTGCTTACCACTTTGAATAAGCAGAAGTAATCTCCATCAACAACACGGATTTCCGTTTGAATGTGTCAATGAGACTGAAGTTTGAGTTAGATACGAATAGGTAAGTGTCCATATCAGTAAGCACGTTTCAAGATGGTTGTCAACAAAATTAGAAAACTTAGACAGGATTGTCGGTGCGTATGAGATGTGAACTAGTGATGGAATGCGAACAGCACTACCCAGACAGTAACAGAAAGATACCTGTACAACTTGGGCACTACGGTTAGCTCTTCCACATGGAAAAATCCAGTCTCGCCACGAGCCCCTTCCAGAACTATCAGACTGCCACCGAAAAGTGCCAAAAACTCTTCACTCTCATCATTCTGCTCTTCACGAAAAGTACGCCCTTCAGCGCCCAAAAAATTACGCAGGTTAACCGCGTGTATAGCCGCACAAGTTTGCTTGTCCCGGCTGGACTGTGATCCAATCCAGTAGAAAATGAACCAATCCAAAGTGTGGTTGGGCATCATCTTAGTCTGTAGGACAATGTAGCAATCCCCATCAAAGAGACGACCCTGAATACAATCGTCTTCGACGCGCTTCGGGTAGAATTCGTCAAGCTCCCACATTTCAACCCCCGCCACTGTTCCCGTGTCCTGTCAAAAGAGAAAAAAAAACAATGGAAATATGAATCACTCACAAAAACGTCCACAAGTTAGTTTACGCATTAAAAATGCATTTATTTTTTTCATTTAAAAGGATGAAAATCGTTAATTCCAGAAATAGTCCGTGGGATGAATTGGGTTATTAAGAGGAAAGTTCGCTTGTAGATCTACCACTCAACAAAAGATGGCCATGGGATCAATCACAGAGTAGTGTAGCAGAAGCCGCAGTTTTAACAAGTGGCGATGAAGATTCTACCAATAATTTTTTGGGGAAGCAGAAGTAAAAAATTTACAACGTAAAAATGAACAGAGATGATGTCGCACAGGGTGTCGTCCTAGAGGTTTCATTGGTCATGAAGTCTCAAGGCTGAGAGCGACACCCATCGGTCTTACTTGAAATAAAACGGTCAGGACCTTTATAATTTGTGACCATACGACTAGTTGATAGCCTCGTTGCTTTACGCAACTGCTGGTGGTCTCAATGAACAAGGCCCGGTGCGAAAAACGCTCAACAGCCGCAGGCAGCACACAAATCACATACCTATTTTTATTAACTGCCCAGTTAAACGTGAGCCACGAAAGCCTCAAGGTTCATCGGTACGCTTGACGTTAAAGAAACAACCAACATATGAAGATATAAGGAGTACTGAAGAATCAGGAGGCGACACAGAGCAATTGATGATGGTAGAATAATATGAATAGTGTGAAAACGATAACCATGAACATCTCTCTGTCGCATACGCGGCACAATGACCTAGGGGATTTCACCAAAACCGATGCCCGGAAAGTCTAATATGAAAGTTTTCATGGATCACCATTGTATTGAGTAGCTCAGACATAGTGAGCATGAAATTAATGTCTGATTTCGGCCATTGCTGAGGTTAGCAGATGAATCTGAGACAACCTGATCATTACTCACAAGCGAAAGTGGTTGAGCGTTCAGATATGATAATTCGGTCGTGCCTAAGGTGAGGTCAATGGCGTAGTGGTAAACACGGTCGCCCCATAAACAATGTGTCCGTGGTTCAAGTCCCGGCAGTGGCAATTATATGTACTACTGACGAGCTCAAATGAGAGCGAAACTCGAGTCTAGTGGTTCTGCTGTTCGAAAGGGGCCGACTAGAAAGTCAATGGGGATGCGACAGCTGCGATCAATTGTGGGTGATGTTCAACTTTTCCGACTGTAAAAGGTAACATGCCAACCATTGCATACCTTGAACAATCAGAGTGATTGTTGCTGGAGGACATCTTTTCAAGCGTTTCTGATGGGGTACACAGCAACAATTTAATTGTCAAGGGCATTTCGCTGCAGAATCACCGTAACGTGTATCAACAAATACGACAGTGTTAATACTTACCGAGGAAATATTTAACAGTAGATAATGTTACAGAAGATGTTTTCAAATAATTGTAGCACATTCAAATTAAGTAGCCAGGAATCAAAAAGTACCCAGTGAATCTAGAATGACACAGAAAGCACACCAAGTGCTAGTGACAGTAAGCGAGAGATAATAAACATGTTACTGGGTGGAACCGGACTATTAAGAGAGAAGTAGAAGGGACGGTTCCAATATGCACACAATGGAAACCAAATAATCAACACAAAATCCTAATTATGCCTAAGTCAGTAAACAGTTGGTTAGTATACACAATAGCCGGACCCACCTCTTCAAATATACCGGTATAGTCCAACTGAGGTTTTGAAAGCTGATCTTGCCAACGTTTGGCTGATATCAGTTTTGATTGTTCTTCCTCCTCCAGTTCACGTTGACGTAGTAATGCATCCTTTTCTCTTGCCACACGTTGCATCCCTTCCAGAACACAGCGACTGTCCTCACCCGCACCTTCTCCACGACGACGACGCATTCGACGAAGTCGGGAGGCTGTGTCCTAAAAATAGCGGGTAACACGCCCGTAACTAATATACACACTTAGTGTGTCGAACGACGTAAAACGGTCAATCGTTGGAAGACTGATTTCATCTAATGAACGCCTATGAAAGATAGATCTAAAAAAAATACCAATTTTACGCACATCTATAGCACTGATAGCCTGATTATCAATGATAGAGATCAAGTGGATTACTGTGGATCACGTCTCACTCTTGACAAGCTCAACTAGCTCGTTCAGTCAGATGCTCGAAATAAAATACAGAGCGGTTAGCGTATGTTTCCTGGACTAAAACGGCGAATAAATCACTAAACAAAAACGAAGTTCAATCCGTTTTTCATGTGACCTTCATTATCATATATCAACTGCGGAAAATAACGCTACTAGAAACACCGAGTGCGCAGAACCTCCACAAACGAGCTCAGGGCCAAGCGCAGTTGAACAAAAGGAACTCACTTTTGCATGATAGGTTGTGTCGCTGGACTCGGCTGGTTTGCCACAAATCTGACGCAATTGAGCTTCCAGCGAAAAATCAATATTGTAATAGGCTAGCCCGGCTCCTTTTTGTAATTCCGCCGGTTTGGGAGGCAGTCGTAGCTGTGGATTGTGGTCAACATCGAATTGGTCTAGCGATTCGCGAAGATAGTGAATGGCATCAGGCAATGTAAGTAGGCGATTGGAATTGAGATTCAGACGTTTCAGACGACCACATCGACATAAACCTACGAGATTTGAAACGGGAACACAGACGTACATAAATAACATGAACGTGGCGCATTCTACTACACCAATTCATTAACGGTTTGACAAAAAGCGACATTTTGACCTGGCAATCATCTATCAGTCTTACAATATCGGGGCGGCAGGAAGATGAAAGACGCAAAATGTAGACATAATGCTTTTTCTCATCAGTCGACTACATAACACAAGTATGTCGATCGGGCGCTTATCAATAACACGGCGAATGGAACGAAAATAACATGGGCACGAGAAAAGTGGGGTAAATAGTTCCAACGCCATGGCAGAGCGATTGATTACGTCGGCACATTCTACCAACAGACAACCGATTTGCGAAACTTGGTTAACGTCGTTTTGCAAAACGCCAGCATCATCTTGGGGTATAATTGCGTAATAACTCTTTGAACAAGGTAGTCAAATCCGCCACGTGATCTGTTACAGTGAAATGTTTCGTCGTGGTTGGTGCCGGCTTTCCTTGTGGAAGTTGAAGTGACGGCCCAGTGGGAAACATTGTCTGCATTAGTTACTAATGAATACGTCAGTATTGGTAGTTTCTCTCCGTGTGTATGTCACTGCGACTGTAAACGAATTAGTGGGTGACATGAGAGAAGGAGATGGAGGGAGAACGCGAAGAGGGACAACGGAGAATTATTCTGCGGGTGGAAAGTAACATCAAAATAAAGACGATTGCTGTCACAGTTTAACTTCTAATTCAAGTCGCCAGCGTTGTAGTCACTCTTGCAAGGAAGAGCAAGAGCAACCAGTTGAATATGAACTAACAAGAACTCTTAAGAGGGAAACCACCTCCGTGGAGTTAACATGGTTGTTTATATAAAGTCAGACAGCGAGATATGAGTAGATTATGGTTACCTAGACTTCGATAAATCATTGACTGTGTAAGCAATGTTGGTGATGAAAAGGAAAGCATATAGAATCGTGCAGAAATTGTACATTTTGGCGGAAGAGTGTCCCATGAGTAAAAGTAGTTCAGTGTGGGTTCAACTAGCCTTATCCACAGTCGGTTACCTTCACAATGTTGTGCCTCATGACGTTGTTAGCTCCTCTTCTGCTTCTTATGAATACATGTCACCTAACGGCCAAGAAAAAGACATACGTTCGTTAGATACCCTATTCCTCAACGAGAAATCCCGGATAACGGCTGTTAACAGACCCGAATGCCAATTCGAATTCTAGGAATGCAAATACTGTTGGTTGTTGATAGACGTAGTGGTGGTCGAGCAGCTGACGAAGATTGACAATTCGATCAACGTACCCGAGCACAACGCTAAATGCAGATTGTTCTTCACAACACTATTCTACATGCCTTTCGGAAAACTTGCGAGACACAACAGACACCAACGTCCTAGATGTGACTGGAGTTACAGTGACCGCTCCGTGGTTAGTACGAGACTTTCCTAAAGATAGGAATGACTACTGATTCCCTATAGGACGACGGAATTTTTCAAATATTCCAGACTTTGGATAACAGTGCGCAAGTTCCCAAAGTCAGATGAAGGACTGCAGGGTGGATGGTTTCTGACTTGTCACAAGGCGGGTGGATATCGAAAAGCCTAAAACTCGAAGTAGTACTTTGCACACACTAGGGCCAGAAGGTAAAATATATGCAGGCCAGTTAGCTGGTTCAACTAATCCAGCATGGTTTTTGTCAGATGGGCAAAGTCCCAAGTACATATACGCATTCAAGTACCTAATACATTCAGACCGGTGATTTATTTGGAAGAGTTCGCTCTGGTCAGAGAAAAACAGCTAGGATGCCACGAACGGTGGTGAGGTAAATCGATTAGGGATTTTATTCGCATGTTTAGATTCACGGTTTACTTATGTGAAATAACATTTCAAATGAAACACTTATATTTCCCTTGTTTAAAATTACGTGTAGCATACCTCTCAAAGAAGGTTGTCATCCCTTACATTATTGTTATAGCCTCCGCTTTTTATAGTAATTCACACGATTTGCCAACAGTACACAATGTGTTTGGCAGAGACAATCAACCTAACAGCGGTCAGATTAAATAAAAATACAATGCAGAATGTAGGTGGACGCCGACGGGCAGCTCGACAGAAAGATCGATCTGAGTTGAAAAGATCTAAAAATAGGTGCTCGGTGAGTTTAGCGGCTTAGTGTGAGTATATGTGGCCAACAAACAAGTGGACAAAGAGAAACAAATTGGAAGAGAGTGATTCGATGCTGGAAAACATAGAGACCAAATTAAAGCTGTCGACAAAAAGTTGAATAAGGGGAGAAAAAAGCGAATGCAAAATGATCACGAAATGACATGATTAACACTTCTCCAATCTTGAGCCTACAATCATCTGGCTATATGAAAAGTCGAAAACATCCACGTAGATACCCACTTTGCATCATTTGGAAATGCGGGTTAAAACTGAAATCAAACAAATGCACATGATTACCGGTAACGAAATCGCACATTTCCCAAGTACGCGCCAACACAGTCGCACTGCTCATGCAATCAAACCTTTTGATATACACTATTGACCAAGGCAACGACGGACAAATACCGGAGATCTGTACGTATCTTCCAAGAAGATTTGGCAGGTTTCTGATTCATGGAGCAGAACTTGCAACATTGCAAATCTGGTTTTTAATGGATAATCGAACGCCTTTTCGATGTTCTGTAAAACTATGAAGGGCCTTTTTTATACAGGTAGATAGTTCGAAAGCAACAGTACACAATTATCAGATTACAACACTCAGATAGGTGAGGCGGCCAAGTGTGACAGACAATAAAAACAGCCATGACATCAAGCCTCTGAATCCAATCATGGTAGCCGCGTGCAAGACTACACGAAGTTAGTTTGCTTTCAGAATAGTTACGCAGTAACACTAAGTAAAGTTTGAAGTAACTAAAATAGTGGGATGAAACATGTGCATTGGCATGAAGACGAGAATCTTGTCGGGAATTAGGGTACCAAACTGTGAAAAATCTGGACTTCACCTGAGTTCGAACCAGAGACAGAAACAGCATACCTGAATGCAGCAAGCGCTCTACCAGCTGAACTACGAAGCCCCGTCGATAACTCAGAAATTCCACACTCGGACTCTGTTGCCCACTCATCTCACTGTCTCATATGGAATGTGCCAAATAATTCGGGGGTCGACGGTCCTAGGGTGGCTTCATAGCGTAACTTGCAGAACTTGGGCATGATGTTTCTGTCCCTAGTTAGAATTCGGTACAAAAGCAAGATTTCTGACAACTGGCACTTCTCTAAATTAACCAATCTACCAAACTACTTGTCAGAAGTGTTTTGGGGACTGAGTAACGTTTGTAGGATTCAACCAGTTGTCTCATAAGCGGTAGGCGTTTACGCTCTGTATATTCCCAAAGTTTTGCTGTGTACGCTTCTAATTCAGTGATCACTCAATCGATACAGCTTTTAGTTATGAAGTGAAAGCTAGCCTTCAGTGTAAGCGCATATAACATTGAGCAAAATGTAAAATTGGGTTACAAACAAGAACAGTGAGCCTACTTTCAGGAATATTCTCCAATTCATTATAGGAAGCGTCAAATATCTCCAGATCGTGCAGTTTTCCTATGCCAGACGGGATTCCCGCGAAAGTTAGTTGATTATTGTTCACATACAACTTTCGTAAACTGGTCAATCGAGTCAGACCGGAGGGCAGTTGGGCCAACTGGTTGTGGCTCACATTGAGGTATTCCAATTTAGGCCAGTTGTCCGTTATCTGCGCCAGGTCACCGATTTCATTTTGTTCCAGGTTCAGCTTGCGCAAAGCACGGAGCTTGAAAATAGTTATTAAAAAGGTCAGTAATGGTGGTCGTTACTCAGCAAATTGCAGCAATGGGCGAGTCATGGAAACATGCATTGATATACATGGGAGATATCGAGCTAACACATCACGAACGACAGTGAAGCAGCTAATGTGAATTGTTAGGAGAAAGTTTGTTGAAACTCTCAACCGCAGAAGCAATGAAAAGTAAATGCGCAACCGACAAACTGGGCGTTCAAAAAAGAGTCCTAAAAAAACAATGGTTCACATGCGAGAAGACCTATCCAGATTTGACAGAAGACTGTCAATCCGAACCGTCATCACCTAGGATATACATATACATGTACGGGTAGATTTGTGATTTCTTGGCATCCACTTCCGGATTGACCCGTTACAGTGACCGAAGCCGAAAGATATAAGCGCACGACCGTAACCAATTCCACACTCTTACACTCCATATTCAGTGTAAACCCAGAGGAACAAGATCGTGGGGCATGTACGTGAGGCTGCTATAAACACGCAATAGCAGGCCACTATATATATATATATGTATATATATATATATATA
>LUCH01000447.1:141333-164932 GCA_013368495.1 Paragonimus heterotremus
GATAACGGATCCTAGTGTGGATTTGAAACGTCACAATAAATCGTTCACTACTCACTGTTTGCCTTCTTTTTAATACTTTATATATATATATATATAAAATCGAACTTATCATATCTGTTTTCTTTCAGAAGTGTCAAGCAATCACTGGCAAGGTCATTCGGATGTTTTAATAAAACACTGATGTTTAGGAAGGACGGATTATCGCAATCCCCCAAAGAAAAGAAGTGCTCAAAAAATCATCCAGTTCAGCAGAAACCGAATACACTATTATAATGTTTGATAGGCGAATTTAACAGCCTAACTTCTGTGAACAGCACAGAAACGTACCGACAGTACAGGTTCAGGAATACGTGTGAGCAGATTGTCCGACAGATCCAACTCGCGCAAACGTTCCAAACGATCCAATTCACTCGGTATGTTGTCAAGCCTGCGCTGAGTTCCAGCCAAATGGAGAACCTGCCCCAAGAAATGCAGTAGAGATTTCTTTCACACAAGTGTACAACGAAACTAACTCCATGCGCTCCCGATGGTAAGCACAATCAAACATGGAAGGACAGAAAGCGAGTTGGAAGTGGATCGTCAAAGACAAAATGCAAAATATATTTCAACAAAATCTCGAGGTTAGGCCCAAAGCCGTTACCGTAACTGTCAGTGGTTAGGCTTGGAAAACTAGAAAATGACGTGACGCAGTATATCGCATGGCAAGAGGAGTACCATGTGGTAGAAAGGCTGAAGAGGTAACTTCAGAGACTGAATATTCTTCCCATTTTTTCTTCCTCGTTTTTATTCTTTGTTTCTACCTTATCGCTACATCCGTATCTGCTATCATTATTTTTGATCATGTGATCGAATGATAATGGATCGCTTTGAAAATTTCGCCCCTAGGTTCTCATACGTCCACATGTGACACTGTCCAGTCATACCGAAGCTACGTTATACAATAGGGCAAGAGAAACTACAAGTAATACAGTCACGTGATTAGCAACTATGTGGAAGTTTGCTGATCAGTCAGAAACAGAACGACCATTCACGTTGATGACATAGGAATCAAGCGCAGCGTCAACCGCAGATCGCTGGGCGGATTTGGATTCAAAACGACGGATTCGATTATATAGGAAGCAGTAATCGATAAGCGGTGTTGGTTTCGAAATAATGAATGCGAACACTCAAACGTGTTAGTTCCTAGGGAGATACAGTATGATGACATAGGAACGAAGGCTATTCAATCCGTCCACGTAAGATAAACATGTTGGAATGGCATATACAAAAAATCGACGACTCGTACAGGAAGGATAGGAGTGATTAGCGCAAAGTATAGACGTAGACGGCTTTAGTTTCCACAAATAGCTGTAGCTGGCACAACGAAATCCATACATTATTCATGAAGATCTCGTACCAATCATCTTCATTTATACATAAGGGTCATAAATCAAATACCTCTTGAAAAGAGGTTTTCGAAAACAATAGTCCTCAGAAAGTAGGTCATGAGCAGCTAGGCTCAGACGCAGCAGACGTCAACTTGATGATGACATCCGCCTTTATCTTTCTTCGTAAGAGGTCGTCTGTGTAAGAAAGGGACGTCTTGTTTCACTTACCACTAAATACATCCATCGTACATTTACCAAGGGAAATAAGCTTCCAATGTTCCCACGCCAGTCAGTCAGAGACATGTTCAATCAACCTATTAGAGTGCGCCAGTGAGCAGAGTAACGTTTACTCCTTGACTTTCAGGAGTCGCTAGCATCCCTACGTATGAGGGATATTGCGAGATGACAACCTGAGATAGTATGTATCTATTCAAATAATTTGTGGTAGTACCAAACTGAATTAGTGACCTTAATCGTGCTATCCTCAACGATGAGCACAGGACTGAAAGTCCAAGAAACATAGGCTTGATACCCATACGTAAATTTCGTCTGTTCGAGCCATAGTTAAACGATGGCTGTTTCTGGATAGGTTCCAAAGAACACGAAGCCGGCCATGCGTTGGTCTGTTAAGATGTACAGTCATTTAGAGAAGGAAACTGTTTAAACATACGATTTTTAGAATTGCATTATCAAGTCACTACAACTCATAATACTCGCTAATTAAAAAACGATAATAAATCAGTTGCCAATGAATGACGAGAAGATGACCACCTCGAACTCATTCACCACTGAAGTGACATGCATGTTGGGGGATGGACGTGTAGGGGACCACAAGAACCGAAGATCGTGAAGGAACTTCTTACGACAACATAACACACGATAACTTAGATAACTCGCCAACAATTCAACCACCGCGAAGTTTCTGTATCGCATCGACCTAAGTTACTATCAGGGCGATTGGTAGATTACCCCCGAATGACTAATTAGAGCTCACACTATGAACGGATGTTTCAGTGTGATGGTACCTGCCAATCTCCAACACCATTGCGAATCGGTGCTAGCTTATGCTTCTACATTTGTTTGCCAGGCCGTTTCGTCCTAGGTCCTATGCACAAC
The DNA here is from genome assembly GCA_013368495.1 of Paragonimus heterotremus. NCBI lineage: Eukaryota > Metazoa > Platyhelminthes > Trematoda > Plagiorchiida > Troglotrematidae > Paragonimus > Paragonimus heterotremus. The sequence continues at coordinate 143,817 of LUCH01000447.1, forward strand.
GCTACATGGCAACAACAGAAAGAATAAACATCAACAAATGTTTTGAAGTGGAAGGGGAGTTTGTCCTTCATTTCAGGAAATTGTATGCATATACTCGTGAATCGTTAACGTAAAGTTGCGACTAAAAACGTACTTCGTACAAAGTTGTAGGGCACACAGTTGAGAAAATTTGCTGCCGTATCTTCTTTGAACGTCAGTTTGATGAATACAGCTCACTACTTCATTCGAACAATTCCAAGAACTGATGATCATTTTACTGTATTCTTAGGAATTTAACTTTCCAGATGTACATCTGCCTTATAGTGTTGGCAGTGTAGACGGATTCCCACTCGACAGCGTGGATAAGATCCTTTTCTACCTTCAAAGGTATCTCTACGAAATCCAAACATCTAACAAGGAAACGCAACACGCGCTGCCGGCATGCAGTTCGACCCCGCAGATCGCTTCCTACCGTTCGGATTATTGACTCTTTAGAAAACAACCGTTGTTGTCTATGTATTAATTCTAATCTAATTACTCACTGTTAGTGTCTTTCTGTTATTCCGAATAGATGTTTCTTGTGGACCAAACATCTCCAACGTTAAAATATTGTAATATCTATAATCTAAGTGTGGTTTGTGGAAGTAATAGTGCTTAGCTGATCAACAGTATTAAGTTACCCACGAGCCACTTCGATTTTTCAATCGATTTGATGTGTGTTAAGCGTAACTGACCATATCAAGGGTAATTCGTAGAAACTACATAAAACGGGCAACTTGACTCAAAGGTAACAATCATATTTCATACTTACGTGCCCGAATTGGAGTATCCCATCAATGAACACCATTACAGCTTCAACGGTTGACGATATCAAGCACAGACTCATGTAGACACAGAAGACCGAGCCGGGTTCTCATAAATATCAGTCAGCAAATGCATGACAGCGGAGTGAAGCTGCGCACAATATGTTACTGTTGCAACCAATCGGTGGTTGTCTAGTATAGTCTGAGTTAGGCAGGTTTTACGTTTGATAAGCTGTGATTGACTACTCTCTTGTCAACCAGTCATCTTAAGGTCGTTTTTAGTTTCATTTTACGCATTTCGGATGTAGTTGCACATCTACATAATCCACTATATTGAAACAATTGCACTATGTGCTGATTTCCACTTGTGAACGGTTCAGCATAGAATCGGATCTAAATGTGTGATTCCATCTTCAGGCAACCTCTAAGTTTCCTACAGACCGTAGCAAAAACGATGACTTGGTCAGGTTATAGCAATTGTCAGTACGTAGTTGACAGTATCAGTTGCTTCTTTCTGATATGACAGATGGATACTGGGAGCTATGCTTTAAAAAATGGTACTGATATGCAAAAAGTGATGTAGTCCACCACGAAAAGTACTAAGCTGACAATGATAGACACATCATGATCGAAATGACTATCGGTATAAAAAAAACATCGAGTAACGTTAGTGTGACTGTAATTTGAGGCCAGTGTATGACAATAAACGAGCGTAGTAGGACGAACCCAGGTGATATATTTCTACATAATTTGACTAATCAGAGGTCAGTAGCATAAAAGTCACAGAATATTCCATACACCTTAGCTTTGATATACAATACATACGGGGAGAAGCCGTTTCGGTGTAAGAAAAACAAAATAGTTAACTCACTTCTAATTGCTTCAGTGCAGCGACAGATCGGAGTTGCGCGTGCCGCAACGGGTTGTGACTAAGAATGAGTTGTTGTAATGAGTTACAGCGTCGTAGCTGCGCTGGCAAGCTTTCCAGTTGGTTGTCCGATAAATCAAGAAACATGAGATCGGTGCATTGTACAAACACTTCAGAGGGAACAGCAGTGATTTGATTCTTGCTCAAATTCAACACCAGAAGACCCTTGGCTTTGTCGATGGCTTTGGGAACGCTCGATAAACGATTGCAACTGAAATCGACCACCTAGAAGATGAACAAAAGGAGTAGGTATGCTATGCAGAGACAAGGGGTATAATGTTGAGAGTACCCGTTGGGAAAAATTGTCATGAAGAACATTCTGAATTACATAGTATGGACAAGTGATACAACAGAAACGCGTGGTGTGAATGTATGCAAGTTTATACTCTGTCTATCTTTAATTGTCTGTCGTATATAACCTGCGTGTTTTAGATGTGCGACTAATGAGAGTCATCATCATAACAGCCATGAGCCTGACCAAAAGGGACTGTGGCTCAGGCCGCCGCTCACCTCAACAGTCACATGGAATATCCTAGAAGAAAACGTTACTAAAAAGAAGACTAAGCGGAAGAACTAAAAATGGTATGGATACAGGTACGCCAGTGACTGCGACACATCGCCATCTCGGATAGCGTCTCTAACCGGCGGTTTGAGTTATCACGAGGACCCCATCCAGGCAGGCGACACCTACCCACTTTGCTCAATGGAGCAGTCAGAGTCTTCATATTTCGTGACCACGTTGTTGCTTGACCATCACGCGGTTTTACCCAACTGTTGGTGCTCTCAGCATATAATGCCCGGTACGGTAAACGATCAGATGACATACGGAGTACGTGACCCAGCCAACGCAAGCTGTGTACCGTGATTAGTTAACCAATAGGTCGCGCATCCCGAAATGTTAACATTTTTCAACACATCTTCCTTTTGCACTAATGGAATTGTTAAATAGAACACAGTGTTTCGTGTTTCTGAATCTGAATTGAAGTTTAAGTCGTTTTGGAATGAAAATAACGTCCTCTTTTAAAGGTGAAGTCACGGTGATCTATCAGGTGAAATCATGACAGACACGATCACTTCATGTGAATTTTGAATAGTCGAGAAATGATGCTATTCAGCGAAGGCCACCTTGGTGAACAGTACCATGAAACAAACACACGCTTATGAAAGTTAGAGCCTGTTGAGAGTGCTCTTTTATGAGTGTTGACGACTGAAAATAGCAAGGGCATCTAGCACTGATTGGCCAGTACGGACCAGATATAAGAAAAGCATGGCTGACACGCTGCGCTTCAACAATAGAACTGGCTAAGCATATATTTATCCAGGGATAATAAAACAAACCGTTATTGCTTGCCAAGGCCGATAATGCGAGCTTTGCTGAAAACAGCTCAGTTAGACAGCAACTATTACATTTGATTCATCATTTTATCTCGTCGAGTCAACAGTAAGAAGGTGACAACAGATTGCCATATGAAAGATGGATAGGCAAGACTTGACTTCCTGAAAGTGAAAGCATCAGCGACTGCAAGAACTTCTCGTAACGCGAGCCGATGTTTTGGTGCACACATCAGTTGTTAACTGGTCGACAAGAGGAGGTAAGTTAATCTTTCCGGATCACATCTCCAACTGTTTCATTCTACGCGAACTTACTGCTAACAACACCGATCAAAAATGACCGCATGTTTCAAGATGGTCGGCTCTGGCCGACCGTTAAAACCTTATCTACAGATTAACACTGTCTTACAAGAAAAAAACATTGTTGTTTTCAGACGAAATCATACCCTCTTCGTTGCTCAATTTTGTTCAGCTGTCCACGGAACTCAGGACATTGTGTTCAGCCGAGCACAGCAATGGCAGACATGATGACCTTTTGGAAAAATTAAGTGAGGAATAAACGGTATTTAGTAAACACCATTCCGGCGACCGATAGCAAGAAGCGAGTACACCTGTGTTAAAGTACAGGGGGTTGGGAGAACGAATTATGCTTATTTTCATATCAGATTCCAGCCCGCCAACTGATCTCAACAGTCCTAGAACATTCGTTTTGTTCACGAGTGTTCATATGTATATATATTCTAAGTTGAACGAACGTTGTAGATATTTTGCTAAACTTTTACTTAACAGTGTAAATGCTGACGTACTTGAATGTTCCTTGAGTGGTCAGCCTACTCGGCGCAAGCTAACTGGGGAACGTGAAAGGGATCAACCGCAGTCGGCAAATGCGGGGGATACATAACTGGAAAGACCATAATCTTTAACCAAGTGTCGACGTTTGACGAGTTCTCGGATTGCATGACGTTCAGGCGATAATGCATCAGAAACAGCACAGTTAGGAAACATGGTAATTACTCATCAACAGTAGAGAACGTGTACTGATAAACGTTGAATATTATTCAAATCTGAACGTGGTTTACACAACTCAGATGGACTTTTGGGCTGGCATACTTCCGAGAAGAATACTGGAGACCAGAGTCACAAGTTTGTTGAAGCTCAGTCCACTTGTACGGGACAAGCCAACTTATATACTGCGGCGAAAAAAACGTTAGAAATGTAGCTATGATGGCACTCATCACAAGTACATACTTCCGTCAGGAATGACAACAGATCTACGGCTTCCGTGTGTTTCAGCTGTCCCATTGAGATCACACCAAGCATGACAGTGTTGTCGCATCGAAACACCCAGCCACAAACGCCTGTGAATGTCCTCACTATGCACACGTCATAGACATAAACAGCTAAATTTTATTCCTGACTGAAACAAGCATTTGCGCTCCTGAGGGGCCCCAGTAGGGGCGAAATCCGAGTTTGGCGTCTCTTTACGAAGTAGGTCAGTCGAAATTATTGCTCGGAAATCGATACGGATCGTGGTTAATTTATAAAAAATTTGTCAGAGGGGTTTCGATATAGAACAATGCTAAACCGGGGCGCGAACGTTTGGGCCCAATTCATTCCAGGTCAAAAATCACGTGATGATACATGTAAGGTAACCGAATAGATGCATGGACACAGACTAATGTGGTCGAACTCTCATGCGGACGTTATGCTGTCCAGCCCAACACTAGCTGTTGAATGTACACGTCTCAATAGATCGGCATGCTGTGCAGAGATAAATTTTTTAACGACCTGAGTGGTGATGTTCGACTGTCAACCTGAGCAAACTACTGTGTGAACACGTTCAGCCCCGCGGCTGATTAATCTAACGGCTGCAGGCTGTTTTTTTATAGTTGTCTGGGCATTCAAGTGAATCACTAAATGTGAAGAATAGAACGGGCTCCATATATTCGAGTTTCCAAAGAAAGTACGTTTTGCTACTGTGTAGGCCGGTAATCCATGGAAAATTGCGTTGTGCGACGGTTTGTGGGATCTGGAAGATGCATCTTGACATTGTTTTGAATACGCTGAAAAAAGCGTAGTTGACTTCATTACATTTGCAATGTCGTGCTTTTCAAAGCTTGTGAAAACTTGTCAGGATAGACTTGACCCTCATGCTCTGATCATTTCAAAATCAAATCCAACATGGCATCATACCGCATGTTTCTCAGTTACCGATGAATCACAGATTTTTAAGGATAGTTTGGTTTGCCAGAACTTACCGCATTCTACTTAATTCAACCAAGAACGAGTACACCCTAATGTCATTATTAACGCGAAACTCTTGCTGTATGCACCGCTTCAAGCACCTCGTCCAAAATAAAAATCAGCTGCAAGTATGGTTGATTTGATGTTAGCTAATAGGTGTGTTAACCGTAAAAGAAAACATTGGCGGGCATGTTACAACTCTAACTAGATAAAAACGGATGCCGAACGAAACGAGTAGTATCCTATGGTTTAGAATTCGGCCCTCAACGTAAATGAATTACGAATGTACAGTTCTCACGATCTAAATAACCATCATCGCCAACACAAACCACTGAGTCATGGTAACAAACATAACCATATTATGTACGCTGGAAACCAAAATAACAATTTAAATGAAAGGAACTAACCTGCAAAAGAGGGCACTCAAAAATTTCAGAGGGGATCGCATTGTCATCTGTCAATTCGTTCTTGCGACAATTAAGTGAACGTAAAGCCGGTAGTACTGTAGGCCAGCCCTTGATTGATGACAGCCGTGTGATAGAGTTACGAGCTAGCGATAGAGTTTCTAGTTTCTCGAGGTGCGACAGTTCTGGAGGTAGATGACCCTCCACGAGACCGACATCCCGCAACTTGAGCCACTGCAGTCGGCACATGCTAGCCAAAATCCCAGTCGAAGGCCAAAACAACTGAGGCTTGACATCCTCGGACGTAGATTCATCGGAGCGATGTCTGCGGGAGCGACGTTCAGAGGAACTAATTTCTAGTACAGGTCCGAAAGATACACCGGAGACATCTAAGCCCCGAAGATACTGGATGACAGCTTTCGTCATTGATGGACAATGAGTGTTTTATTTAGTCACTGCTTGTTTGAGGCGATTTACACGGTCCTAAAAAGTCAGAAATATTTTTGATGAGTCAAGTAATACAAATAAATTTGAGTTGCCGCACACGGGGTGAGGAGCAATCCCCCAATTTTGATCGCGCATTGAATACACTTTACGTTGCGTTGTATGAGGGTCAATTAATTGTGTGAATGGAGGTCACGCCGGATTACATTTCTTCAGTCGTCGCCATAAGTGTCTCATGATACGAGGCACGTTGTGCAATTTTTACTTACTTCTCTTGAGGAAAAGAATGTCATAGATAGGGACAAGAATGTGCATAAAACCAAAAACTGGCAGAACTCATAAGGAGGAAAGACTGTGAATTATCGGTTCTAAACCCGGCGATTGATTTGGTTTGCAAATTAAACGAACAGTGAGAAACAAGGCCATATGATAGAGGCATTAGACTTCATTCGATAAGACAAGCACACCAAAACAGCAGCAAAACGAAGGTATTTGATATGAACCGGGTACTAATTCACAATCAAGTACAACACAGCAAGTAGTTCAAAGTTAAGGGCAATATGAACCATAATGTTATTTAGGCAACTATCAACAATCTAGATGAACCGAGACGGGATAAATTAATGTTTTATACAAAAATGCGTCATCCTAACTTTCGTTGATACCGGAATCCTTCGGTCAATTATCACAGTTCCGACGGACAACTTCACTACTGAAATCTTGGGCAGGGGGAAACTATTGCGGAAACTAGCTAGCAGTCTAGACTAGAATGTTATTAAGAACTGCGTTCTTGCTGATAGCTAACTTAAGATGACTACTTTCACTAGAACGTTCATTCTCATAGACAGCAATACATCGGTGGATCACACTAATTCTTAACAGTCACACAACCACAAAGAGAAAAAAAACATATATAAGAAAGAGAAAAGAAAGTGGAAAGAAGAGGACCTAAATACTGAAAACTAGCTACGTCTATACTCAACCATACAACATCAAGGCGCCTACACCTTGAAAACAAACAACCCAGCTGTAAGTGAAAGTAAGGCGTCATCAGCAATACAGCTTCCTTACGGCTTTCATTGCCACGCGTCATTAAGTGCATTCACTTCACAGACAACTCGGCCAAACAACGACATCATTCACGCCACTGAGCTCGGTTAGCCGCCATCTCACCCAACATCTCAAACCACCGACTCTGTGAGTCGGGAAATCCCCAGCCTGGAAATTGAACCCGACCTAATGTGGACAATCGCTTCGTGAACTACTTCATTTGTCTAGACTAGGTCATCATCTGTCTACCTTGCACCTTACGCCAATCGGCCGCAATCAGTGCTCGGTGTGACAAACGACTACCTGGCATCCTTAGTACATGACCTAACCATATAAGTCTGTGCAAATGTAGTGACTGAGTAGAAGAACTCGTTTGACAATCAGTGCCAAACATCTGCTTCCCAACCTCCTCGTTGCTCACTCGTTAGTGTCACCCGATAAGAGCGATTGGATGCAGACATCGGTGGTCAAATACCTGAAGACGGTTCACGTCTTCTACCCTAAGCGGCCAGGTTTCGCGGCCGTAAAGTAATACAGCCCTCAGTGTTATCTGACAAAAGCAACTGTTACGTTTCAGAGAAATACCTCTCTATCATCAGAGGTGTCTCCGATTAGCGAACACCAAGACATACTTTCCGAAGACGTGCCACTCACAAATACACAGTTTTCTTTACCAGACATACTTCTGTGGTGATTAGGTATACACTAGAGCGACCATACATGCCAGGTTTCTAGAACGGAAGATCGTAACGAGGACCTAGAATTCACACCCCGAAAAGGCTCCCGAATATAGTAAGTTTTCTGTGTTTTCGTGTACGCTGCTGTAAGGAAATTCTCACTGTAACGAACTGCTCATTCTGTTCTATTTAGCGTAACCTAGTGGAAGACAGCGATGCTCACTAATGCTTACGGATAACCAAACAAGGAAAAACTGCAGCGTCAGCTGCGATCGTTGCTCGGAAGAACTATCGGGGGGGAAATGTTCAGCCATGTTTCGTTGAGTGGTGATTAAAATAACCCCCAACGAGTACACGTCGTGTTGCGAATCGAGAGCAGAAAGAGAAGCCAAGGACCCCAAAAACTCACGAGAGGGGCAGACAGCATGACGTGTGCGATGTAAACAAGGTGATTTAATGGGTCAGCTGTGGAAATGCAATCCGTTAGTGGAATTATATGCAGCTACAAGCACATTTCGGCACATAAACTGTAATATCCGAATAAAAAAGCGGCAGAGAGAAAAGAATGGCATTTGAATTGACAACTACAATCGCTAGCATCAACAATGTGAACAAAAGCGACAGTAGATGAGACAGCCGATGAAACATTCCGGAATGCATCTTGTCAAAAACGTTATCTGAGGACGCTTCAAGGGTCCAATGAGAGCCAAGGACTAAACGGAAGATGAGATCGAGTCCAGGTGGGAGGTATTATCGACGCACCTTTGGGCACCAATGAAACATAATGAAATCGGTTTCGTAATAGAGTACATACTTTATGGATCATTCGACAAGAATTATAACAGTGTGTATGTCAGACCAAGAGAGAAACTGCAAAAGGAATGAGATAAATTTCACAGTTTAATCGTTACAGCAAAATGATCGTTATAACGAAATATATCCTGGGCCCACAACCCTGGTCATAGCAGAGCTCCACCGCATAAGCATTTCTTGTCACCGTGGACAACTCTGGTAGAAAAACTAGAAGCAAAGAATCATTAGCGTTAACGCTGTTGTGAACCACGAGAAACTGGACCTTCATTTATTCATTCAACGGTTAACGGTGGAAAATAAGTCCACCTGGGCAAAATATAGGACGAACTTGGAAGTTGGGCGTAGAACTAAAAGCTGTTATTTGGCCGACAAATGCTGCCGGAGAGATAGGTGATAAAAAAAAGCTTGTAATTAAAATATGAATCCGAATGAGTGCTACACTTCCGTTGCGAATGCTTAAGCCTACGACTTTCTGTGCGAACCTTTCTGGCAGAACCCACAGATCAGAAAAAGAAAATGAGATCCTAAGCTATGAACGCGTAAACCAACTTACGCGAGAATGACGAAGAGACGTATGCACTTTCAGAATACGTTGATTGTAACCATGTAAACGTTGTACGTATGGTTCCAAATCTACGGGACAAGCGTTCAATTCAAATAAACGATTCACAGCTAAAAACGAAAAGGAACGATGAGGTTGTTAATGAAAAAAAGAGAATCGGTTGGGATTAAGATGACCGTGAGTTATTTGGAAATGAATAAATCAAACAATTCATAACAGTGACGTACAGTTTCCGGATTACTGAACGTAGTTGTCACGGAGTCTAACAAGAAAACGAAACATATCGAGCATTGGGGAATACCGGAATATGCAAACGAATGGCGTATAAGACGACCGTTATTTTCATCACACAGACACTCGCGTGTTAAAATGACTTCTTCAGCATTTGACTTGACAGTAAAAATAGCAACTGACCTTTGGACAGGATGGTGAGTTGCTCCTCCAACTGTTTTTGTGATAACTGTGTATCACGCACAAACCGGTCCAATTTTAGCAAAGCTGGTTGGATAAAACCAACGAGACTGTCTGTCAGCTCAGATGTTATGGAAGGAATGGCCGCTTGATAGGTGGCAGGGAGTTCGTCTGTAAAAGGATGGTTGTCGGTTTCTTGGCTATTGGCAGACAGTTGGAGCAAGTCACTGGAGGATACGGTTGTAGACGGTGGGCAATCGTTCATACGAACAGTGTGAAAACGTTAGTCTGGTGATCAGAAGGAGTCTGAAAAGTGAAACGAGCTAATCACTAAAACAAAATGGATAACAACAGTTTTATCGGGAGAAAAAGCACTAGAAATAATAAAGATAATTAAGCCAGGCATTGACATACAGCTGAAGTGACAGCAGACATTTGCTGAGATGACATCGCAAGCGAGAAGCACGCAACCAGTCCATCTTTGGTCAAAAGACGTCGGCGGCATATTAGACACGTGATTAGTTGAACCCAAAATAAGATTCCAGGCGGTAGATATTGTACTGAACATAGCATCACCCGGAAGTACAGCACTGGAGGATAAACTATGAAACGATCACAACAGATCAATTTCATAATGTAGTGAAGACGAGTTGAGCGTCGATAGTATCCGACAGATGGCACAGCAAGTGTGCAAAATAGCCCCCAGAAAGTGAAAGGTGACCAAATCGATACAAAATGTATCACTAGAACCGACCTCAGGATAAACATGTCAAAACGAATCAACAATCTCACCGGAAGGAGGAATAAGTGAGTGAAACTGTACGAACAATCCGCGTTGTTCAGCGGTTCTGAGTTAGGGCTAAACTATGCGTTAAAACAACTACGTACTGATGACGTCACCTCGCTTGGTGATGAAACGCTTGCAACCTAAATGCCAATCTCGGCGAAGACCAATACCAAAACCATCAACCCGAGCTACGAACAACACCACCACTGTTCACAATTAGCCAGGGCTAATTCAATAACAGTTACAAATGAAAGCCATCAGATTAAGCGTCACGTAATCCAGCAGCACAGGTGATCAACTACACAAGTCACGTGTAGAAAGCCGAACAAAAAAGACCTTTATCCAACTGCGACACTCGTATTGACAAAACTGTCTTGGCATAACTTGCGTTGTGGTCAACAGAACGAAGGGGGAGTGGTAAATGCATGAGTAACCATGACACACAAACATTCAACAGTTCAAGCAAGCTGATTAACGGAACGGCAACAGTCACTGAGCTAGAAGGCATAATTCATGATTGACCGCATTTTATTATCAAAGGATGAAGAATGTCATAAAGAAATCCGAGCGCAATTTTCGAGAAAGAAAAAAGGGGAAACGGGAGAATATCCTAATGGAAACCAAGAACATGCTAAAAAGAATGTGAACATGGAAGTAGATTAGGCCGCTTTGAGAACAACTGCGTGGATAAAAGCGAAGACCAAAGTGAAGAACAATACAAAGCACAGCCGGGATCAAATGACATACAAGTTTAGTTAAAATACACTGTCGACGAAAAATGGCAGACCTGTATTTAGCCACTACCGTGAATCGAATGACCGTAACCCAATGGGTAGTCGTATCCGGAACGGTTTGCGAAGGTTTGTATGTAGAGTATCACAGAATAGCCTAAACCGGTCAAACCCGGTAGAGGGATAACATCTAAGAGAAGTCACATAAGAACCCAATAATCCGTATCTACGACAGCCTTGGACACAGAACCAGCAGTGTGGAACAACCACATAATCACTTGGATTGTTTCATGGGACCGGTGTTCGTTCGAGAGTTCGATCGAGCTGGCAGAGAAAGTGCAGACCGATTGTCTCGTGCCAATCTGTAAACGGAAAGCATTTTGTTAATAGAATACTCCAAAGAAGGATGAACGTGTAGCCAGATAATCTGAAAGTTAACGACAACACACGGAACATGTACATTGATGGAAAAAACAATAATACTGAAGTCGAAGGGAAACGACCAGAAAACCAATTACCATGACAACAACACAGTGAGAGAATATCCAACAGGATTCATAGGACAGTACCGGATACATGAAAGTAAAAATAGTTAGCTTGACTATGAGGTACGAAACTTTTATAACTCTTTACATTTGCGATGAGAACACTATAGCAATCAAACAAGAGAACAGAATGTCACAACTTAATGTGTGTTGAGGATATTGGACGAAAACCGATAACACCATCAACTAGTAATAATAATAATAATAATAATAATAATAATAATAATAATAATAATAATAATAACGTTTCCACTTGTTGTAAAACTTCCCTTTTAGTGTTTAATATACAATTTCCCCCTTTATCTATCAACATTGGCATATCGAACGATATACACGGATCACTTATGACAAACTAATTCAACAATGATTGTGTAGTTAACTTGTTCACTCTTACGGAGCAAATAATCGCACGATAGGGTCGGGAGAAAACTGACAGAGCAATCCTTAGCCCACACGGATTACACATGTATACAAAATACGTTCGCCTTGATTTGTGCGGTAATCACTCATTTAAAATGAACGAAGTTATCTATTGTTTCGAAGGAATCGTCGGTAGCCAATATTTATCTGAATTTCAATGAGAACCAACAACTTATTCAGTTATTACGTTTTATTCTTATCCACTACATGATCTATATCAATTCACCGGAATCCATACACACATTCAAATTGCTGGATATACTGACCAACAAAACATATTGCGGTCACTAAAAGGCTGCTTAGGCATGAGTGGTGTTTTCGATCTAGTAGATTAACATCGAGTTGATGCGCCATTGCAGGGAGCTTTAGCTGCGCATTGTTAATAAGCTGAGTGATGTATCTACTCGACAGATGATTCTAGAGATTATCTATGAGAACAACTACAAGGGATTGAGTAGATCGAGATAAGCGGTCTTTATTGAGAGACAACATAAATCATTGTACAATAATGCACAAATGAGTCGAGCCAAAAACAGTTTGAAGCATCTCATCATTCAAAGAGGGGAGAATAGTGAGAATGAATATCGATGTAGTAAATTCTTTCGGCTCTAGCGGTAGACAGGGCAACCAGGTTAGACCAGCTCGCCGCCCCTAGTGAATATGTGTACTGAACTGCCAACAATGTACGTGTGGTCATCGAATGCACACACGTAATCAGTCATCCGATTTTTTTTTCGAATGAAATCGTGATTAATCAGCCATATTTTCGAATCAACACACAGGGCCCAACTGAAATGTGCTGAGTCGAGTAAACTAATGAAAGTCGTATACAAGATAGAGTGAGAAATGGTGAACAGAGGGATGTCAGATACTCACAGAAGATGACGTAAACCGGATTTATCAAAATGCCAAAGAAACAACAAAGCATCACAACACTCATTTCGTGGGAGTGCTTATCCCGTCAATGTACGTTCTTAAGAGTACAACAGCTTTGTGAGAATGAAAGGTACTTCGTGTATAGATGCCTGTTTCAAGGGACGTGTGTAACACAAACCATCATTTTAGCCCAAGGGTAAATAGTTTCCTGGTGTTGGTACGTCTATTCCGATGCCACATGATGGTGTCGACAGAATTTGGAATGCTATCAGCCGATACAATCTTAGAAAAATGAGTATGCATTCTATAGTGACCTTCATTCATTTCATCATCGTTGCTATTGACAACGACAGACAAAAAATCGACGCGGATGCATTGTGGCATAGAGACTCAAATGTTTTCCGACATTCACGTGCACACGTAAAACAACCACAATTATGTGTTCACAATCAACACCATCAGGCGTTCGTAATTAGGTCATAGGCGAAACGGTCCGGTCAATGAAAAAGAAGGATCCGAGCCCACAACAATTAGCTTAATAGATTCGTAACAAACACAGAACAGGTGGTCTATTAGATGTACACCTGATTCGTACAGTGCCATGAGACTCTCGAAATGACCAACAGAACATTACTCAATGGTACTTAAACAAACTTCGAGAAACGATACAATGAGGTCTAACGCAGTGTAACAGTGTGCAACACGCTCAAATTGGGCAACAATGCAAGTGTTACAGTCGGCGTTAACGTAACCCGAAGACCACGATTTCGCCGCCAGAAGGTACGGATCAGCGTGGAATTGAAATATATCCTCAGGCGTCCACGCGGTCACAAGGTCAGTTAGTTCTACGAACGTAGACAATTATTTCATGTGAATTTGTAGTTTTTGGTAAGTTACATATACTGTCCATCTGGAGTCTACTTTAACAGCGTTTTACTGGTGTTTGTATTTTGGAATTCGAAGCCAATCACAAATGGATATTTTACTCGCGGTATTCATTCACTATCATTCGTATCATTTATTCGTATTTGTGCTCAATACGATTCAACTGAAGAACAACAAAATTATGCTAACATTATTAATTGCTATAGGATCATCAGAAAAGACAACCAGGTAAACCGGTAGGCAGTGATAGGATACAACTAACAACAGGTGTTACGTTGAAAAAAAAAGAGTAAAATAAGAGGCGCTTACTGACGAATTTTCGTCCTGCTATGAACAGGCAAGCTATTACTCCGATCACTCGGGTCAGATGTATGAGATGGCGATACATTCGTCACTGGTGACAAGGGGTGTTGTGAATGCTGGCGTTGAAGAGCTTCGTCTCGAAGCCGACGGAGTTGATCCATTAATAAATCGTTAATCGAACGAACCCAACGATCACGAGCTGCTGCATCAGCTGACTGGAATATGTAGGTCTGCGCTCGATTCGCGGTCCAAATAGCGAACCGGCGCCTATCTGCTCTTACACTGGGCGTGAGTCCTATCTGGGCCAGCTGAAACCGACAGAACGATGAAAAGACGCAGTATAGACAAATGTACTCGGATATGTGGATGTCTGACAGAGCAGAAACATACCAGAATAAGCATTTCCCAAGTGTGTTATTTGTATTACTCACAAGTAATTCCTCCTTTATTTCATAGACCGGACCAGAATCAGTCGCCGAAGAACCAGATCCAGTCAAACTGTTATTGCTTCCGCCAAGTGCATGTGTCTTCACTAAGGAGGCAAGATTTGCAGCGATTGCAACACCAGCCAATGAATAATTGCTTCCTGAACGTTCACGATTATCAGAGGAAACATCTCCTACAGACAGTTGAACTGGAGTCAAAGAACCCGATCGACTGGGAATATTTGAGCAAGCTGAAGTTTTGAATTTCGTGAGCAGTATAGCGTTGGTGAATAGGAAAACATGCCTTTGTTGTGTAGACCTTGAATCATCTCGAGAGACAGTGAAATCGCCACGCAGGAGAAGGACACCCAATTCGGATGGACGCATCTAGGATGAACCGGAAGCAATCAGTGTGACGAGAGAGGCAGGACAAAAGTTGAAGAGAAATACCGGACACAGGGGATCAAGCCAAAACTAGGGACATACGATGGATGACGAGGAGTTTATTCTGGCCAAACAGCACGACTACAGGATAATAGAAATAATAGTGATGGCTTCAAAGGAGAAGCAGATAGACATTTAGTTGCAACGGTGCTGTATCTGTTAAATGGCAATATCCACTTCAGGACGAAAACCACCAAAAATACTCATGTTCAAGGGACATTTTTAAGAGGCCAGTGTATTTGTGAATGAATACATTTGGTTGGGTACATTTTCGCGATTTCTGTGATCGTTTCAATTTCTATCTGTCTCCATTATACACTAAGCTTGGGAATAACAGGCATCAGTGTTACGAATTCAAAACGCGCGCATCAACTTATTTGAACGACTTCCATTTGACCGCCAAAAGGAAAAATCTTTGATGAACAGCCACAAAGCACATAGGAGCAAAGCTAGTGCTACTGTGAATACTTCGCTCAAATTTGCAAGATTCATAAAGTAAACAGCACCAACCTCGTATTCCAGAACTAATTTGCAGACGGCCGTTTGGGAGACATATTGTACGCAAGAACGATGTGTGAATATTCTCCGCGGACGGCCATATGTACTTCAGTGATCCTCCCAGTGGTTAATACATCAACATGCTGGGTTCAGCGCGATAACGCTGACATACTAATTCCTTATGAGAGGAACATGTCCAGTTCAATCCTCAAAATGTTTCGTGAATGATCCTCAAAGGATCGTCTCTTCATAGGATATATAACACAACAAAAATTCGAGCCTCGTGAAGCCGTTTCTTGAAAGAGAAAACGTCTTCCTAGGGAGCATGAAATTAATCAAAAGCGCAAGAGTATTTTTCCGGTTAATACAAAGTTGTTTTATATAGTCTGATTCGCCCACATCGATCGTATCTACTGTGATCGAAATAGCTTTTTCTCCCACCCACTGAAAAACATCTTTGCATTTTCTGAAGGATGATTCATGTAGGACGGAGCATTGTATGCGTATATCGTTTGTTACAAACTAGTAATATTTCCTCTAATTGCACAACGTTTTCGGTTAGCCCCCTTGGAAAGTAATTGTAATGCATACTCGGAGCTGGGCTTAAAAAGGCATAGGAGGTGAATGTGTGCATAGTAGCTATTCCGTTGATTTCACAAAATGCATGATCACGTGCAGGCATCTACAGAAAATCACTTATAAATCAATGTTTCCTACACACGACCAGGTGGCTCTGATATGAAATGGGAAAGACGATCACTCACTCGACCGCTTTATCTAGAATATCGGTAGAACAAAGCTAATAGGCAAGAATCTATCAAGTGTGCTTAAATATCGTTCCAATTCAAATAACAGAAAGAATAGAAGCATGCCATCCAAAGCTGTACGACAACATGAAGTCGTCGGATCGAAGATTGTCTTCACGTTGAACAGTAACATCGGAAATAAACTGATTTGGTGTATCACAGTGGAAGAAAATTTTAAATATCCCTGATAGCTAGACCGAAGAACTCGTGGTATTTCGAACAAACGGCACACAATTTACTAAACTTCAGGAATACGAAGTTACAAATTAATGCCAATCAATCATTGAACTTCCTTCGAAAGAGTGTGATAAATACATAAATTACAGCAAAGTATTTCAAAACTGTACTCTAATGTCTCACCGATAAACCGCGGAGCCGCATTGCCGAATTGACAGTTTCTCCCATGGCCAACAAAGCCTTGTGTGCCTCCCTGAGGTCTGCACTAGAAGCAGAATGAAACAGGAAGGACAAAAAGAGCAAATCATAAAATACGCGGAGGTATGTACTCTTTACCAACCAGCATAACTATGCAGCATAATCGCAATGAGGTAGTTTCAACAACAACAAAAAACAGATAAACTGTATCCCAAAGAGGATGCACATTGCACTCATGAAGCAACCCACGATCTCATTAAAAGGCGGCCCAAACAGTGGGGAAAACAGGGAATCGTGGCAATCAAAGCTCGACGATATGCAAACCTAACACTCAGATGCGAATGAATATAAATTATAGTCCTACCAGTTTCAGGCACTAGACCACAAATCTCACGATAAGCACCACTGTAGACGGGTAATAAGGATAACTTAAAGTCACTTGTTAAAACTTCATTTGCACAGATGGGCACAGTACACGTTCTCTTGTCGTTGCCACAAGCCTTCTAACAATCGAATGAATCCCTGTTCGTTGGACATCTAACAATGTATTCGGAACTGCTTCGATCTACTTTAAACTCCCTGGTTTTACATGAAAAGCCAGAGTCAAACAAATTCTCTTGATCATTTTCATCGAGAATGCAGAAAGAACGTTCGGTTCCAGTTAAATAATTTTAGTAGTTGATAGTCTTCGAATATAGCTAAAGAAGGTTTCAACCCATTACTCTCTGAGGTAGAAACTCAAAATTGCAATTAAACCACCGAATGCGGTATATATATATATATATATATATATATATATATATATATATATATATAAGATTCGAACGTTAATCCTCGGTGTCCAAATCACCTAACTGCTGGAGTGCAACCAGGCCCAAGTAATACGTTAAATTATTCATGTCTCATACCTGTCCCTAGTTAGGCAAGAAAATTCGGTAAACAACATTATCACGAAGGTGTTACTAAATTAAGACAGACTACACTCAACCGGTCTACGCGAACTCGAGCACATTAGCGATTAAAACAAGTTCTCGTCATATGGAGAAAATTGGGTATTGCTTCAATGGAACATGTTATCACTCGGTAACTTTTCCAGACATACCCTCGATCACTGGCATCTACAAAAGTAAGCAGAACGTGGTTTCAATCCTCTCTTATAGGCCATATTGAGACTAATCAGATCACGTAAGGTATCTGGTTATTTAATCTGGCGACCTGAGTAGTTCCACGAGGCGTGATAGGGTCTAGTGCAGGCAAGCATACTAAACGTAGGAAGTAACAAACTAGGCGTTTTACTATCAACCGTACGTTAACTTCGGGCAACGAAGAGCTTGTGATCCGCTAATTGTTCAGGGCAACAAACGAAATTACATGATTACGCAACAGTTCTTTTCGACATTTTCCCCAACATTACCAATTCTCTTCCACCGTTCACCCAGAACGCCTACATAATACATGTATGGAAACGCCAGAACTCCAAACGGTGAGATTCCTAAGTTTCCGAATAAATTATTAACTCTCCGTACTCTAGACTACGATACATTCGACACAACAGAACAAGGAGAACGGGGAGCCACCCAATCAAAATGACTTGATGTCATGTGTTCAACCCATTACAACGAGACTGGACCTTAATGCGGTGTGACGGCTTGCGCATCTCGATTATGTATTGGGCTAAACTGGACGACAGAGTCCGATGGAGTCACTCATGCCAGGTAGGTCAGTAAGCTGAGGTTTGACAAACCTGTCTTCTAGTCATCCAGGTTTTGGGGTTAGAAGAAGGTTGGCATCTTTTTCCGGAAAATATACCAGTTCTGGCAAATTCCCAAACGCTAGCTGCCTTGCGGTAAAGGCTTTTGAGCCAAAGCCTTCGGGTCGAGAATACTAACCCTCCTTCTGTGTTAGTGTGTAATGTGCGGTCGAAACCAGCAAACGCGCACTGGTTGAATTTGAATTGTGTAACAGGACGTGCTGCTGTGTTGTCGGCACCGTTTTAGTTTTCGTTTGTGAAAGTCGTGTGCATAGCTTACTGGGCCTTTGACTTATATCGGTTCGTATTAATTCCTTTTCCAGAACTGTTCATGGAACCTCTACTTTGGAAGAAGACTGTCCCCCGGTGTCTCCACGTTGTTCCGAAGTGTAAGGGACAATCAGAGTAAAGACGACCGGCTTGTATGTTACAAGTGTCCTGGCAGTATCTCAGATCACACAGAAGCATGAATAATCACAACACAAATAACTCTATACTGCATCTACCGTCTCGCAGTATAAACAAGGTCGCTATATCTACCGCACACCTCACAGGATGTATAGGCGAAAATAAGTTACTGCTGACCACTCCATCATTGCCATAACAAATATAGCTCTCATACTGCTCGACTCGATTTTTACTATTCATTCTGCAGGTCCCATAACAGATATAGCTAATTAGAGTAACACTGACCCCGTAAATCCTATCACTTACTATTCAGCCTCAAGCCTCCATCAGCTCTTGCTTAAACCTAGAATGTAAATTAATATAGGTGCTTTCAATGTTCGCACTCTAAAACAGATAGCTCAGCAGACCGCTCTCGCATGAACGTCATAATTCTTGCACATCGATCTCTGTTGCAATTTGGAGACTAGAATCCAGAACAGTAATCAACGTATGGAACTAACACCATTAGCACTGTCTACCCGATACTGCTTATACACTTCGGACAACTCCACGGATGCCGCTATCGGTCAGGCTGGAGTTAGTATAGTCCTCAGTACGACAGTCACAGCATCGTTAGTAGACTGGATGACTGTTAACAGTAGACTTTGTGCCGTCCGCTTGGCAGGTTCTGTTAAGGTCAGCTCTAGGCGCAAAACTTTCAGATATCTTTTCATTGTCTGCCTATGCTTCAACTGACTGTAGTGACGTCCGCGTCGAGGACGCCTTTTACTCAGATCTGACCACTCTTCTTTGGTCGACACACGGTTGTGATATAGTCTATCTGACCGGAGATACGAACCTTCAGGTCGGCCGCCTTAGTGAGGTCAAGTTTTCCTTAGGTGACAGGCTTGGGATAGTACCATATTACTCAGATAATGGCGGGCGACTGTAACAGTTGAGCACTGAGCACAAGCTGTTTTTAGCCAGCACTAATTTTAGGTATCGCGCGCGTCATAGTTATACTTTGAGTCCTCCTTCTCCGAATCAAGCCTGGTCTCAGACGGATCACATAGCTGTTAGTTATAGGTGGCTGGGTTCCATTCAGGACTGTCGTACTTAATGGATCAGATACTTGGATTCGGACTATGCGTTGTTGCGTTGTCGTCCTGTTCTTACTTTTGCTGGTCACTGAACCCATCGATAGCAACGACTGGCTATTGAGAAACTGGCTATATTGTCACCAAAGAATAAATACCACATCAGCTTACAAAGTTGCCTTAACGTTTCTCACCGTGAAGAGTCTACAAGCTGCTGAAACCAAACCTCACAAGCCATTTATGAAGCAGGTACTATAGCATGCGACACAAGGGTATGTGCGTTGAACGAACATTAGACCTCGGAGAAATCCCTGGAGTTGTTAAAAACTAGACGAAACGTTAATCCCAGCAGTTCACATAAAAAATCTAGAAGAGATATCCATAGAAAGCTGGAACGTAGTCTAAAGGATGATCGAATGGAAAATGTTAAGGAAATAGAAACCTCTTTTGCCTCAGGGAACGTCATCAAACTCATCCGTGCAACTAGTCGCAAGCGACCGTCTGTCAGTGAACCTATCAGTGAGACAGATGGCACATTCATTCATAACATGTCCAGAAGGTTAGATCGTTGGGTGGAACACTTTGAGGGTCAACTTAATTGGCCTTCTGCTTCTACACTGTTGCCATCGCAAAACTTGTGATGTATCACCCTCGCCGGTAGGTTTGTAGCCACCCACTAAGACTGGGGTCCGCAACTGCATTTCGACTTTCAAACGTAACAGGGTTGTTGGTCCAGATGATCTTGTGCCGGCAATTTTCAAAGAAGATAGAGAGGCGTTGATGAAACCTTTGACTGCTCATCATCAGTAATATTACAGGCTGACGAGATGGTGCTACCTAAGTATGTGAAACTGTTCACAGTCTCAAGCGAATCACCTGCAATAAAAAAAGTAGGAGTGGAAATGCCCCAGTCTGGAAGCAACACTTTGCACTTTGAAGGTGCAAAGCGCATTCCATACAAACCAGCTCGGTCGCTCAACCTGTCCAGCATGGTCTTCATGTTTTCTGCAGAGGGGCTAAATAAAACGATGTCGTCCGCATACTCCAGATCGGTCAATCTGGCGCCAGGAAGATGCACAACTCCAAGCCCACTGGATTCGAGAAGGGCACCATCCAGAATGTCGTCTATGACAAAATTAA
>LUCH01000447.1:167423-209103 GCA_013368495.1 Paragonimus heterotremus
TTTTCGTCTGACTGCTCCCCTTTGGCCTGTCTGACAAGGTTGCACCTGGAAGGACCGGAGTCCTAGTCAGCATAGCTCGCCGGATCACGACAGTACACAAGCCCGACCACCTCGCCAAGGTAGCAGTACAAGTCTTGGCACTTGAATGGGCTAATTTACTAGCGTCCATTAAACCATTTGGCATTACCTATTCGTTCCATCGACATTGATCAGCAGTAAAACGTGTGGTCCTAACGACTACGCGTTGCCGATTAATTCTGGGGTTGCAGAAAATTACCACAGGCAATTTAAAACGTTTTGGGTCACATTAACGCAAAATAAGACAGGCAAATGGGAGGACGGAAACAGAAAGCATCGCTTTGCTTCAAAATGGCCGACTTCCGTAAAATCACACACGGTTGGAGGCATCCGTTTCGGATTAACCTGTCATAATGGACAAAAGAAGCATGCACGTAATATTCACCACAAGTGGCTTGCATTGTGCCATTTGTGTTTCCACTCACAATGTTAACCTCAAGGGATAAGACCGGGAGTATGAGTGGAGGACCTTGCGATCTAACTGGTCAATGCTGGTTAGCCAGATAGCGAGGTGCTACGAAAGTGGGACCCTAATCTCTTTGAGAAGAAAGTGGGGAAACTAAAATGGCAAAATTTAAGCTGAGAAGAATGATGGTGGAAATATAGGGTGAGAAGTAGTTTCACATAACGGGTATACAGTATAGCATTCTAAAAGAGAGGAAGAAGAGCGTAAAGTTGAACTGAAGATCAAGGCACTTATCATGCAATACACAAACAATGCTAAAAAAATAAATGGTAGAAGACCGCACACGCACAGAATTGCAACCGTCCAGGTAACGTACCGATCCGATTCGGTGAGTGCTAAGCGCAGAAGCTGACCAAATAATAGATGATAACGTTGGAATCGTTGCACTGGGGTAACCAGACGTGAACTGAGCTGTAGCACAGGTCTCCCAGAGTGATCTGATGGGCTAGCACATCCATTCACATCGGTAGCCACCTCACGCCGGTTGACTTCTTCCGAACACGCAACCATCCATCCACTGTAGATTCGATCACGTTCCAGGTGAACCGCTGCTTGCACAGCGCTAGAATGTAGCGAACAGTAAACTGAGTAAAGGTCTGTCATCTGTGGAATCTGACCGGGGGATGGGGAAATAAATAAATAATCGGTGCTGAAAAATATATCGCAAAGATGTACTGATAAGAAAAGGCACGACTAGTAGCAAGCTGGGTAAAAATCGGAATTTGTAATCACTAGTACAGAAAGACTATTCCAACATACATGTTAGCTAGAGTTATTCAATAATGTTACCACTGTTACACAGGGCTGCCTCGAATTAATTCCGCTGGATGATTAAAAATAAATCAACGACGACCAAACCGAATATTGAGGATATCTGCGCGAGTTTCTGGAGTATAGTGAGAAGGAGATGTTGAACATAAGATCGCACGAAATAAATGTATAAGTTCAACTGAATAAACCAGCTTGTTAGAAATGAATCAAATGAACTCACGAGATTCACTGCAGGACTACACAATGCGATATGCAGGTTACAAAAAAACAAGTATGCATGATGTGGTGGTCAAGAGGTCAAAAGGACAGGAGATGTTTTTCTGACCAAATTATAAATAAAAGATCTACAAGTGATTTTACTTCATTCCTGTACCATAATTTTAGAGTTGGATTGGTTATTGGATCCTAGACGGATTCCTCGCATATCCGGCTACCTACCAGGTTAGTGCACGCAAATATCTATACGTATGTATAACCTTGACATTGATCTAAAGGAATTTGAGACGAAAAAGGAAAAAACATATCTGAACAAGACGTTAAATGGAAACGGACGGTTCAGATCTATAAATAAAAAACGGACGTGAAAGGGAGGAAATGAACGGCTCAAAAAAATCAGAGTAGAAATTGCTGCGTGCTGCAGACGTTAGTTCGTAACCAATAACAGTTGCGTGGTGACAGGGACAGACTACGCGAAAAATGCGTACCCATGTGCACACGTATAACTCCGCTCACCTCGCTGAGCATTGCGAAACGTAGTTAATGAGATAACAAGAAAATTGTTTGTACGAAAGTTGTTCATAGCTCTTCCATCCACATAAACCCTTCGGTGGACATTCACAGAAAAAAGACATCAGATGAAATTTTCTTTATTGAAGCCCATCAGTAGTGTCTAGCGGACCGGCAAATAAACAACTCACAACTTACCAGTTATCAGAAATTGCTCAGCAGCTGCCAGGAAGCAGCAGACTTCAAACTTACTAACTAGAAGTGACCTCGCAATCATGGACAGAGGTAAAAAGAGAAGCCATCGTATAACATCGAAGATATTGCGCAACCTGAGTAACGGCAAGGCCCATCAAACCCACTTCAGATCTACCCGAGTACGGTTATCACCAAAAGCAGAACTATCAGACACTACGGCGTATGCTTGTAGGTACAAAAACAATCCATACAAACGTGCTCTATCCTTTGGCAAATCATACCAAATGAAATTTTTTAAAAAAACGGGCATGAACCATTCCATGTCGACGCTTACACGTCTCATGGCAAGCACACATCACTCTTTCAAACACACTATCACTATGACCACATCCAATAGATTGTGGATTATCAGAAAAGCATTGTTTTCAATTCACCGGTTAGAAGGACGACGATCAATACCATTCAATAACCTATTTACTGATCTAAGTTATTATGATTTTCACACATCAATAGCGGATGCTACATGAGATCGTAAATATCTGATGACAATAACTGTAAAATTGACATCATTAACAACAAGCTGAATGTTGTAACGCAACGTCTCAGCCACGCTCATCAAGCAGGAGGTCTACAGAACAGTCAGCATACTTGCCCAGTGTAAACGAGAGCTGGAAATGAGCACCCGGTCGCGATATACTTTATTGATGAGACATGACGAGGACGAAAATCGAAGGCGCTAAGAGGAGTTCGTTATGTAAAATGATTCATCAAAAAATAACACGACATATTGTTACACAAAAATCCGCTTATCTGCTTAATTCGTAGTTCACCAGTAAGAGTGCTTGAGTAAGGCTTGTAAAGTCCTATACTTCCGCTAGAGATATTTCTAGATACCAAAATTCCAATCAAGGTTCACGGGAAATCTCGCTCTCAAAATAACAATTCGCCCACCACGATTGTTCGGTTTGATGAGTGATTAGGCTCGGTCCATTATTTAGGAGAGGTCCAACTGCGAAAACTTTGGAATTCGATTAGACTCGGATAAGTAAAAATAACAGCAAGTCCAACCCTAGCAAGTGCTCTACCGACCAAACTATCAGTCTATGGTAATAACCCAGAGGTTTCATATTTGAACATAGTTACTCAACCAGTCCGCTGTTGTGCGGAAATCCCACCGGTATGGTTGCTGTCCTTGGTAAATTTCATATGATGCAGTGAGATGGTGTAGGTGGGGGCAAGTGAACCCAAACGCAAAATTTCTGAGTTCTCAGAGTAGCCTAGTGACTCACCTTGTAGACTAGTTATTATGTCTGAGCATTTTGTTCCTGTCGTTGGTTTCAGTGTAGCCGAAATCAAGATTTCCCACAACCGGATCTCCATTAACTTAACAAGCGCAACAAACTGCCTGGTGATGAGGTCGGCAGATATAGGCTCACTGATTGTCGGATTGCCACATGCACATGAGAACAGAGTAGTAGCGGTCGGGTGTGTATGGACGTTATAACCTCAACATTCGAAAATACACGCACAAAGAGGGTAATGTGAACATTCGACATGAGTATACACTATGAAGCGCCACAGCAATTCCTCAAAATCCGCTGAAGTGAAGGTTTGAAAAATAAAGAAAATACAAGCTGCCGCCAGCAGAAAGATAACGTGTAAGTTAATGTCCCCCGGCCGACAGTGAACATCCGACAAAGATACTGTCACCTCTAGAGCGTTTCACTCAGAGTGAACAAAAACGCATAGGATATTGTATTCATGAGGAATTGGATCAGTCTTCGTCTTCAGTCTCACAAAGATATCTCCAAAACAATTATCCCACCGCAGGTGCCATAAGTGAAAGCCAGAGAATGATTGTAATATGGGAAACAATTATCGTAAGGTGACCACTATCGATAAATACAAAGCTGTGTCGTGGACTTGATGGCTGAAACCCTTGCTTATCGAAAAAGATGAACCAACGTTAACAGTACTAGCACAGATATAGTCATTTTGAGCTAATCACATGGACAAATACTCATGGACAACAGAGCAAAGTAATAACGATTAAAGTTGTTCAATCCGTTGTAAAGCCTGTTAACATCTATTCATTCACTAAAAGCAGATATATCTGTCAGTATCGAGGAAAAAGGAAATATTCTGTAAAAAGCTGAGGGGTATTGTATACTCAAACGAATTTCTGAAGGAACCCATAAGAACCATGGACAAGGTGATAGGCTCAGACAGACAAATCAATATAACAGAGAAACGATCGTCCGCTCTTCGCTGCTGGCGTTTTGAAACGGATCGGATTTGCAGTTGGTAAAACACCATACAAATAACGAGAAAAAAGGTAGGCTGTGGAAGCTAGTGATCGTCAGTACGATTTCCAGGTTCGCATAATTTATCGGATTTGACTGGCTCTTCGCTGCATTTTCACCATACCCCACGTGATGGTTTTGTGCAGTTAGTCTCATTGTCATTTGACCATTTTGTTGTTGTGTTGTGCAGTTTGCACTTGTCCTAAACGAGATCACGAACTTTTACAGCCTATCTTTTTTCTCGTTATTTGTGTGGTGTTTTACCAACTGCAAATCCGATCCGTTTCAAAACGCCAGCAATGAGGAGCGACTGATCGTTTCTGTAGGTTCTATTGATTTATCTGCCTGAGTTTATCACCTTGTCCATGATTCTTATGGGTTCCTTCAGAAATTCGTTTGAGTATGCAATACCCTTCAGCTTTTTATAGAATGTATCCTTTTTCTTTGATACTGACAGATGTATCTGCTTCTAGTGAGTGAATAGACGTTAACAGGCTTTACAACGAACTGAACAACTTTAATCGTTCACCTCGAAGTGAACGACATCAAAACGTCATGCTATGGCGCCAATCAGGAGAGAGCGTCAAAATTCTTCAATAAAAATTTGATCGTTTCAGATGAGGATGCATTGGTGAATACCACGGTAAAATATCGTATGCTGAAAAACTTTCGAATAACGTAAACATGCATCATTATTAGTTAGGGTAGACGAATTGTGGATTGGATATAGAGCAAACGCTAACGGTTCACCTAACACCATCTAATCAGCTGACTTGTCACGTTCAGCGTGCTCCTTAGCTGAGGGTTTAATTCATCTGCTACTCTCCTTAGCTCGTTTATCAGACCACTGAAGCGTCCGTGACACTTTAGTGTGTTGGGATGAGCAATTAGTCGGCTTATTATCATATTTTCGTATTACGTCTTTCCCAAATTAAAAAATGTATGCATTTCATAATCACACTACATAGTGATATAACTTCTTAGAGAATTGACTATCATGTTCTTCCCCAACGTCCCGAGTCAATGATACATTGTGTATGACATGCAGCTCTGGAATACACCTCAATTCTATCCCCAGAAAACGCCAAAACTGGTCATTTAGATCGTTGAAATGTACAATAGATCTAAACTATGAACATCAGTTGTAACCCACTTTGAACTGATTTGGCGCGCCCACTAAACATTGCTGTCAACTCTTGTGTTTTTGCAACGCTGGTAAAAAAAGGACCTGAGACAGGTGAAAACTAAACAGAGAGAGAATGCCCACAGACAATGTGTCCATTTTGGTGTGCTTCAATAAGGTATAGTGGGCGAGAAATTTCCACCCAAAATTCAATCCAACAGAGTTCACCGTCTTAAGATGGATCCATTTAAAGTTATTCTTACATCTTCATAAGATACAGGTAACAATTTGCATGCCCCAGGATCTCTTCTTCCTGTTATTCTTAACTCAGTTGAATTGCATAAATCTTTGAAAGGAAGATTGTGGTGGTCGTCCACCGAATTTTTTTTCCAGTTCATTATTATTACTATTACTATTGAAACAAGGGTCAGGCACTGTGGGCAAATGATTTATCAACTCTAGATGTGTGTGTGAAACGCAGGAAACTGCTCGTTAAGACGCATAAAGCGTTTCGCTGACATGACTTAAAAATACGCCTTATCCTCAACAGGTGCAGCGACCACTACGAGACCTCGGTCCGGCTTCCAAACCAAGAAAATCCACGTACCGGGTCTCTGAACACTACTGTGTACACAACGTCATGGAAATGAACCCGCGACCAACAAGGTAAGTATGAGAAGTGTACCAGGTCGTCACAAGTGTAGCTCAATAAACGCGGCCTGTCACAAGTGGTTTGCAGAGCAGGTCACTTGCAGATGAAATCCTCTAACTATAATGACGTTCTTGTACCTCCAGACTGGTATACCTTGGGTTGCTGAAGTATGTCACGCAATAGCTGAGTGGATATATGGAAGATCTGGATATGTCAGAGAAAAGCGAATTCACATACCCCGAATCACCGGTGTGTTG
The DNA here is from genome assembly GCA_013368495.1 of Paragonimus heterotremus. NCBI lineage: Eukaryota > Metazoa > Platyhelminthes > Trematoda > Plagiorchiida > Troglotrematidae > Paragonimus > Paragonimus heterotremus. Next base: position 173,995 of record LUCH01000447.1, read on the forward strand.
AAATAAACTACACATTTCGACACTTCACAGTCACGTCTTAATCATAAGTGAATGGTGCTACTATCTACGACAATGTTCGATGGAAGAAAACACCGAGCAATAACTATAACTTGAGCGCGGAATAATGACATCAAAACCAACGAGAACCCCAGCTGACATCTCCGGTGGGTCGGCGGTGAAACTGAGCTAGATGTGTTTTAGAATGATGCTCCCTCAAAAGACACTATGCCCGTCGAATAGCTTAGCGAACAAGCATTGAAGAAACTTCAAATACTCTACCCACGTTCGTATCCTGAAGAATTCGTTTACTTACGAAGTAATCTTGACAAAATCGGGGGCCAACAACAACAATAACAAAAGCAACCTTGATAAGAAAATGTTCACAGTCTCAAGATAATGCAAGCTTTATGTATGTGTGTGTCCGAACACTGAGGTTGAATCAGCTTCGTTGGCTGGGTCACGTCCGTCGGATGGACGCTGACCGTATTCAGAAGCACCTGCTGTATGGACAACTGAGATCACGTAAGCGAAATCCTGGTGGTCAAAAGTGGAGATACCACGATGCTATGCAGGCAAGTTTTTCACGCTGTAAAATTGATTGTAGATGTTGGGAATCCTTAGCGTTGAACAGGACTGTCTGGAGGAATACGATTCAGACGGGCGTCCGCGAGGTCAACGAGCAGTTATTGCGCGGCAGAGAACGAAAGCGCGCGGTACGCAAGGGAACCATCGGTGCCATAGGTCGTGATGACATAACTACATGGCGTTGCGATGTGTGCGGCCGCGAATGCGCTCACCGTCTGGGATTAGTAGGTCGCCAGCGTACTCATAGTGCACCGTCGGCGAAGAGACAACAAGTACGTTAGGTTCATATCAAGATCATACCAGCATCTCCATTTTCTTTTTGTTAATGATTGCACTGACCGAGATCATGGTCGTTTGGTAACTAATCCGCCCCTCTTTTTAGAAACTTGGGTGTCTGCGGTCTCCTACCCATTCTTCTCATGAGCTTTGTTGGTGTATTGAATGATGAATCGTTTGCCTGGTCTTTTCGTAGCCCAACTTTCATTATTGTTCTTCAAATTCTTCCTCTCTGTAATGCATTAACATGCACTCGTATACTGAAATGCTTCTTGTATTACATTTCAAACATCATTCTCCGTGGTATAGATCTTGTCAATGAAGTCTCTCTCATTGTTTATTTTCCGAGAGATAAGAGTTTCCTTTTCCTGCTAGCCATTCAGTTGGCCAACGAGCATTGGCTGGCTGGACACAAAGGCCTCACTCACACACCTACTGGTTTTATTCCTTCGGGTTTACACCGGATACGTAGTGTGTCAATGGAATCGTACGTGGTGCAGCGCAAAACACTTGGTATGACGGTTTAAAGCGCAAGCGTCCTTTGGCTCCGGTCAATGTGACAGATGGCGCCAATCATGTGTGTGTGTGTATGCGTATCATAAAGATAGGAAATAATCTAACTGACAAACCTGAATATGCACAATGTCCTTCAGATACAAGCGGTAACGACTTAAAGAGCATAACATCGGTATATAGCAACAGGAATGAACATGCCAGGCACTGGATAGGATTAATGCATCAGCTATTGATCAACTACAACTTAGACTCACCATCTGAACAGCCCAGCGTCGCAGTTTTATTCCACGGCCATTACATCCTTCCAGCGAGGGAAGCAGACGGCTAAAATTCAATTTTTGAAAACGTTAGAGGCGAGGACTCGGAAAATTATTTAAGTAAAAACAGAAAAGCCAACGGAGCTATCAGTGACACCAACAAAAAACCTTCACACAAGAAACAAGAAGCGGGTATGAACAACGGAATTCAGGGACGAGGAATAGCAATGAAGCGCACATCTAATGTATGAAGTGAAACAACGCTGTGTCATTTAGTCAACTGTAAATGGACATGAGAGTAAACCATGCAGAAGAACGAAGCCCAAGTAAGTCAGCCACTTGCGAAAACGTCGCTTACTCTCGGTGGAAGTAGAGAAGTTCGGGCCAGTTGACAAGCAGCATGCTTGGGTTTTCACGCATTAACGGTGGGATCCTGTACAAATCGGCAGCGCCGGTGTTGTCGCCGCATGTTTGTGGTTTCTGACGATTAGCGCATACCGCTTCAACCCAGAACACCTAGTAACACGCAGTGGAATGAGAAGGATCAGTGAATCAACTCGCAGTCAAGATTAAATGAGTCAGAAAACAGTCCAGCTGTAAGTTAATACACATAGACAGTCCAGATTATTTCAACTTGCGATTTAAGCCTCACATCATACACATGTTGCAGGAAATTCACATAGCTTCGTTCGGTGTCCAAAAGTTCTTCAACAGCGAGCTGAAACCGCTTATCCGGACAGGCAGATTTAGCAAGCGACAAATCGGTATTCGCGGTTGGGCTGGAAGAAGGGCGGCCAGTGACTTCAGACAAAGAATGGACCGGAGAAGTAGGGCCGGACACAGAGGGCTGACAGCAAGGAAAAGGTGTTCGTTATTGCTCAATAAAGTTAACAGTATAGGTGTGCAATCCAAACAAATACCTGAGACTAACGAAACAGCAAACTGATTCAATGAAAAAAATTATCATGTCTTGCGTCAGGTAAAGCCAGTCAAGAAACAGTTAAAAAAATCACGTCACCAAGCGATGGAAAACAGCGCAATAATTAACAGAACAGGTGGCAAGATAAAATGGTAATTAGACTGAGACCAACGTGACGCTTAAATGGTGCGTTATGTAATGAGGTCACGTACATGAAATATGCGCTACGGTCCTTCAAAACTGATGGGAGGAGGACATGAGGTAGTATAAAAATTTACCTGTGCCGTGTTCGTCTAACCAAGGCGACTTAATCGATAGATGAGTGAATTACATAACGAAAAATGCAAACCATAATGAAATACTACATATTTTGTATCTGACATCCGATATACTCAATCTGATATTCACAAAAATCGACGTATCACATACCGAAGAGGACACTGATTGTTTCGTATCCGTAGGATCGCAAGTGAGCTGTGTGGTAGGCTGATGATGTCGAGGAAAATTGGCACGTGAGATGTGTTGACGCAGTTCGGCAATCGCTCTTTGGCACTCATTCTCAACGTTCTCCACCTCTTTGAGTAGGTCCCGTAGTGTTAGCTAAAGTTAAGCAAAACGATGTAGGGAGAAGAACTAAACACGTGATTCGGATATTATCATGTGCAAAATTGGGGTCGTTGAGTTGAAAACAATGCAAAGTGATGTGGAATTCAGGAAAACAAGTAACGTAAACAATAGAAAACGCGGATTAGAAAGTTTCGTTATTGAAAGCCCAGGCTATAACCGAGAGATGACAGACTGGAAGTAACCTTTCAACAAGCGCAGTATCCAAAATTAGGCGCCTAATCTGTGTAGCGGACAAGATATGATGCACTGCTCACCATCGGCTGTAACATACAGCCATGTCGAACAGCGTTACTAAAGAGCGATAGAGACGGTAGAGAATTCTCTAACTTAGTAGGAGGCACCTTCCAGAGGTGTTCCACGTGGCGATCAAACCTCGGATCAAGTCGTCCCTGGGACACCATAAGGGTGCTTTCAATCATCAGTAGCCACACTTCACAGTGTGCGGTGCAGCAGACACTCTGTTGACATACGGAATACGTGATCCAACGAGCGTAGACTGTGCCCTTCCATGAAACCGGTTATCAGACGCGAAATTAAGGACTTCCCAAATACGTACCGATGACCCGTCGCAATGTTCACACAGTCAACCCAATTGATATAAGCTAACTGATAGAGACAAAGACAGTTGAGTGCTGAGAGTTTAAACGCTCCTTCCACACGAATGGGTTAAATACTTAATTCGTAGAGCAAAACTGAGCAAACATGTATTAAAAACCTGTCTTGTGACAGACAACTGGACGACTAAGCGACATTACAAATGGTGAAAATAAATAGATGCACTGTGTGGTTTTGCCATCCTTAAATACACTCCGTCAGCAATATTTAGGCAGGAGAAACGATCAATAATCTCCAGCGGCTAGTCGGCAACTAAAAGGGTAAGGTCAATGTCAACCCAATTCTACAACAGCCCAGTGCAAAATGGATACTATGCAGATCAGTCAGAACATTCAATTCGTTCAACACAGCCTGTATTTCTTTGTAGAACTGAACAAAGCAATACCATCCATATACCCAACATGAGTCAGTTTAATACCTGACAGAAGTACTAATACAAAGTCCTCGGGAAAGTCGAGTATTCCATAGCGAACACGATCGCAAAGTTGAAAATGTTGAAACCGATGGTCTCTGATTTACACAAATTGGGATGATGCCCAGATATCAGTAAAGATATGTAAACATCACAATAACGAGTCAAATTACGATAGCCAGTGCTTTTACCATAAGTAGTGGTTCAGTCAAACCTCTAAACTCTCTTGTATTTAGGCTTCCTGTTTGTTAAAAATCACGCCAATGAAATCGAGCTAATGTCGTCAGTACGTTCCAACAAAACCTATTGACCATTAGTCTAGAACTGAATGTGTTCTTGTAAACCAATACCAACCGATTTATACCATGAAGTGCATTCGATCCTTCTCCTTTAACCACAAAACGGTGCTACATTATAATAGTATGGCAGGTGAGCCTTTGAATCGAACATTGGTTTGTTGATACCGAGGCCTATAGTGATTTATGATGTCCATAAGTTTCGTTTAGCTCAGAAGCGATCAACTATTAGAGCTATTGTTGCACTTTTGTATACCGATACTTCATTCAACCATAAGGCCGCAAGTGAGAACAGGGGATTATGGAATCAAGAGCTTCACAGAGATTCCCTCCGGTTTATGCCCGCACAACTGAAGACTTGGACAGACGGTGGATCGTGTTCACACTGGCTATGAAAGGGTCACACCAATATAGTGGGTGCATGTGTGCGTACGTGTGTTATTCATTACTCAAGTGCATCATACCATTTAGTATTGACCATGGCGTGAGTAGAATGATTCTGTGTCAAAATCCCTTTAGTCCACATCCCCACGGTAAACAATACACAGTTCACAATCCTGACATTTCAAAACACTGACAGACTAAACACAGGTGAGTTAAAGATCTGTCAGGATAACGAAACGAGTCAAAACTCTGGCATTATTGTAATGGCGACCTTTACGAATACGTATCGACAGTAAATCCATCCACATGTAGTGGAACTCTTAACCGTGATAGCTTGAGTACCCACTAACAAACAACGATATCTCAACGATAGTCAATGAGAAAGTTAAATCAATTAGTTTGGATCTTTATTGATGGATCGGTGTACAAGCTTAATACAGTGGCGCTCGTCCGGACCGTGTCCTGTCCTGTTCAGTTGTCTAGTTCATTGTTCCGATCCGGGTCCAACCGCGTCACGCGTGCCTGAGTATTGACCGCACTGAATCATATCCAGTTGAAGCGTCCCAATTGGCTGAGTGTGGAGGTGGTGACCGCGTGCGCGTGCGTGCGTTCCGACGTGGAAGAAGGTTTTCGGGCCGATGGATGTGTGGGTGTGCATGCACAGGTTGGGACAGTGAGCGTCACTTAGTCTTAGGCTTGTCACATGATGAGCCGCGTGAGAGGGCGAGACGACGGCTACACACAAGAATGTCGGGATGTGATGTAATTTAACTATAAGATAAAGCTGATCTGACCCGTTAATCGGATTAAACGAGGGTACGATCGACATTGGGTGCATGATCAACAATGTTCGATTGTACTTAAGTAGATTAGGCTAACGTGTGGTTAACACTAAAATTGCATTAACCGCAAACATTACAAACTATCAAAAGCAAAATCATCAGCAGTACCACTCTGCAATTGATGCGGGTAGTCCGTCAGGATAGGTAATGAAAAATGGGAGAATAGGAAGGAGATTATGATGTAGAGCGAGTGGGCAGTGGTAAGCGAAATGCAGGTAATAAGAGATAACGATCAAGTATCAAAGAAAAACAATAAACTGCAACACTAGAGCACCAAGTTTACGCTTGAAATCTTCCACAGATAGTGTTGGCACCACACCGTGTAGAACAAAGTTCCAACAGTCGATGAGGTCACAGAGCGTCCGGACTTTGACGTGACGTAATCATTTGTGCATTCCGATGACTCGCCAGGTTAAACGCAATCGCGGGGTGATCAAGACGATAAAGTCAACCATGGCGGGTCAACAAGAAGAGGTGTAGCGAAATACAGCTTCACGGTCTTCCAGACTGGAAACCGGAAGAAAACTGACATCATTTCTGAAAAAGCGATCCTGATTCTAGTTCTCTGCCATCAAGCCCCTGCCTTGTGGCACAAGGTTTCGAGCTGAAGGCTTTTACTGAGAACCCTAATCGATCTTTCATCTAAGTCTGAAAGTCCTAACAATGCATCAGCACACACCACCAAGAATACTCAAAAAGTTACCAATTTCATACTACATCAGCTACCGCGTTTCCCCGTCTGTTGCACACAGTGGGGTGAAAAGGCAAAAATATGCTGTCCGTGATCTCTCCATTGTACTATCCCACTAATCCATAAGGTTCCGCCCGATTTCTGCTTCTATCAATTAGTTCGTAGCTATCACAAAATGCAGATAATCAACGTAACCTTACCTTGGTCAATCTTAGCCTCCATTAGTCAGTATCCGGTCTCCATCGTCATTCAAGGGGCTACAATGTGAGTTAAAGTATGTGACTAAACAGTGACACTCTAAAACAGCCAGATCAGCATGTCACCCTAATCAAGACGTTCAATTCACTGAATACAGAAGCATGCTGTACCTCAGAGACGACTCGAGAACATCAGTCAACATATCGAACTGACTTCATTCATACCACCTAGCAGTTAACGGTTGTAACTCTACAGCAGTCCCTATCCAACAGGCTAGAGTAGGCGTAATCTCGAACACAACCGCCGAATTAGTAGATTGGATTCTTGTCAGCAGTAGAATTTGTGGTGTCCGCTTGGCAGATACTATCAAAACTAGCTATAGAAGGCAGCCTCAGGAATTGTTTCACTGTGGCTGTTTATCCTTGACCCGACTGCAGCTATCACTGTCGAATCCATTTCTACTCGAAACTAGATAGTCATTTTGGGTAAAGATACGAACGACCGGATTAGGCGACTTCACCAGGATAAATCTCGTTTAGATTACCGATTTAGTCTAGCATTGCACTGCTCCAGTGTCTGTTACAGGCAAAAGCTACTTTTACCTAACACTAGTTTTAGACATCGTTTTTATCGTGTGCTCACGTTGTGCACAGTCACTTTGTTTTTACTTTCACCTGGTCAAGATCCCACTGATCATAACAATTGGCTATCGAGAAACTGGCAAAACGTATGTACTAAACTAACCTAGAATACAAGCTTAACAGTTCTTACGTTGAAGCTTCTAACAGGTGCCGCATGTGAAGTCCTTCGGGCAGCAAGTGAAACAGCATGCGGCACAGCGATTCGTGAAGTAAACGAACAAGGGATCGCAGTAAGCAATCCCAAGTCAGTATAGGTTCTACGGGTTAGTTTATAAACAAAAACAGTAATAAAATGAAGAAGTACAATTGATCCCGAAGTGTCGACTAGTCTGTTGGTCGACTCAGCTCAGCTGGTAGTTTGTTTGTTTCAACGTGTGACGTACTTAAACAACCTGTTTTACTCCAGTGATCGTTATTACCAAAAGCCGACGCAACTTCAGTGTCATCTGGAATGGTTACTGCGCTGACATGTCAGTTTGCTCGATTTAACGGCATTGATTGGCTGTAGTGTACTACACAAAATCAAACTACTGATTGGTCGCCGTATTCTCCGACTTGCGTGATGTACACCACAGACACCTGACCGTTTGTCCTCTACTTCACGACGGATCATAGTAAAGCTCGAATTATATATATATATATATATATATATATATATATATATAATCATCGGAAGACAAGAATATACATATATGTATTCTTGTCCTTCAATGATCATATATGCATTCCTGTCATCGAAAGTCTCGTTATCATACGTACGAGAGGCCTGAATTGGATCCCTATGCTACTTCAGCGTCGTTGTAAAGTGCGAAGAGATGCTGAAAGAATACTAAACAGACTCCAGAGTTTGTTCAAAAGCAAACGGTATCCCACTTTTCTGCTAGTAGCTATCGTAAACTGACCACAGCAAAAGGAACGTTTAAAACTGCCATACTTCTCTAAACGCAATAGCCAAGAACGTAGTGCTTACTAGTTAACACACAATACATGTACGCTATATGCAAACGGTTTGTCTAAGTATGGTAAATTTCGTCATGCTTGTCACCGGACAAATTCATCAGTGCGCCCAAACACGGATGTAACCCAAACTCGCCGGAACTGGACAGCGAAGGCGTCTCATAGTATGATGGCATGTGGGATAGGTCGTTTGTTGCGTGCACGACGGACCGACCACACCACCCTGAGGTGATGCTGACAGCAGATACGACGGTCAATGGTTCGAATTATTCATCTGTCTCCAGTTTGGTCTGCATACTGGGGAGGGAAGGATCTTGGTCCGAGGTGTTCAAGTAAGAATAAGTATGAGACAACAGGGCAGTGCTTGTGGGAACACATAGTATGAAGCACCTACACGCATGTCCACAGTGACCAGATCAGCGAACCGAGACCTGAATTGTTTGGGATCGGTGAGTACCTTCACAGTTTCCTCCCGTGAAGCACAAAACGAAGTCAATTTAGTTAGCCGATCGCGGCAATCCTGTAACGTCCAATCAGCGGACTTGTCTATCGGACCGGTCCCATTGACAAGCTCGTGCCCGTGACGCAACCATTCACGTGCCTATCACAGAAATGGGATAAATAAATTCGTGGCTGGTGAACATGCTGGAAAGAACGAAAATATGCAAACGGTCAGATGTTAAAAGGCATTAACATCTACTGACACGCAAGTAAACCGTCACCAATTTTCATCCGATGAAGTTGATCACATTCCGAGCACAAAACTGCTACCGTTAACCGCTGGGTGAGAACAAGGACTGACATGGAATGGTCAACGACTCGAAAAATGTTCCACAGTTTTCACTATGCATTATATATATATATATATATATATATATATATAATGAATACACATCACCTACCGTTAGTCACTGGCAGTAAGTATACGCATATACGGGAACAACGTCAATTTAAACATGCACGGACGCTAAAGCTTCACAACGGATGAAAAACAACAGATACGACCACCAATAACTGACATAAAAATAGCAACTGTGGTGCTGACTTTATGACCACTATCTTACCACAGGGAAACAATATTTTTCGGCCCAAATCACGCAGCCACTAAGGTTTTACTGAACAGTTTTGAGGAAGAAGCTTTTGTCTCTCGAACCAATTTGATACAGGGACCGATCACCTTAACATCTGGTTTAGGCCGCCTGAAGAACACGAAAATTGCTGGCTAAGAAATGTTGGACCAGGTGAGATGGGATCATTACACTTGTGATCACCGTAAGGTTTACAGAAGTGATTATCAAAATTCCTGTTTCTTACACAAACTGAACCGTTTTTCACAGAAATAGTCTTTGTGTAGGGAACAATGCAGATAGGCTACGCAGTAGAAGGCAAGGGAAAGCATGTTGCAGACAGGATAGTAAAATACCTAGCCATAACTTTCACTTGGCAGAGAACTTACATTGATAATTTCATTGTAAAGCTCATGCAATCGACTCATTTTCTCGACCGCACTGTGCAGTCGGGTCTTGGCCAAAACAAGCAATTGATCAAACAAGATCGGCCATTGCTCAGCATCTGAGGGCAGAAGTAATGGAGGTAAGTCCAGTTGACCTTCTAAGTCCGGAATGGGACTGCCAGTCAGGTCACAATCGCTCTCGCTGTCTGAATGCACGCTGAACCGTGTGAGCGATTCGATCCCATGGAGAACTAAATTGGGGACAAACAGGATCAGACAGAGATAATCGCAATCAACGTCGACGTCAACGGCAGGAGCTATCTGAGATGGGCACTGACAAACGACTCTGTCATACAAAAAAGTTGTACATGGACATGGATACTGCCAGAATGTTCAAACTTAGAAAGGAAAACGAGCAGACGTACTAACAAAAGTTTTTCGCCCCAAAGTATGTATCGTAAGGCAGCAGGTAAATCACGAATTTGTGAGGATGTGAGGAGAGTAAGACGTATATCGCCACACGATGCCAATAGACCATAGATCAAATGTACAAAGGAAAAAAGTTCAGATTTGTTCGAGGTGCTTCAAGTGCTAGATTGGGAGCGCTCGATAATCAGGATTGTATTCGAATAGACATGTTTGTTGCAAGATCAGTCATCTTCTGTAGAGTGAGATAACAAGCCGAAGTCGAACAACAGATCGTCCGGTCTGCTCAACGGTCGATCTCGTGCGTCGTCAATGACAATCAGTTTAATGTATTCGAGATCAGCCTTGACATGAAAAGAAATTTAAAGCTGTCAATTTTATTTACAGCGTCTTTGACTGTCGCAGTTTCGAAGACATGCATAACGGATTGCTCCCGTGTAACAAGGGCTCGATTAAGTACCTCGATATCTTTCGGATCTAATAGATGGTTTATGACGATCGCACGACTAGCAAAAGCGAAATCCCTACCCTATAAACCAAATATGTTGATTCATTTCAAGCCGCTCTCGTAATTTCTCCCAGGCGTGTCTAGTCTAGTAATTTTTGGCTCACGGACGGTCTGTCCAGCACAAACCGGTAGACAGTAGTAACATTTTATTTAGTACATGAAAATATCCCTTCTTCTCAGGGGTAGGTGAACTTTCCTCCGGACGAAGATCAAAAACAGTCTCAATGTCTACAATTCAAGGAGCAGCTTCATATGTTGAATAACAACTGTGATTACCAGTTTCCTGACAATCCCGGTAAGAGGTAAGATATAAGCTATATTTGTAGCGAAGTAGGCTCAAAAGGGACATTTTCATCTCCCAGAAATTCCTCTCTGAGCACAAAAGGAAGCCGTGACGAACGATCGTTTCTGATAATTCATCGTCAGATCAATTGTGTAGGTTCAGCGAAAACAAAATAGTATGTAAACAACATAAAGAGATTATTTCAAGTTGAACATCACCCACAATTGATCGCAGCTTTTACATTCCCATAGACTTTCTAGTCGGCCCCTTTCGAACAGCAGATGCACTAGACTCCAGTTTCGCTCTCATTAGAGCTCGTCAGTAGTGCATATTATCGCCAATGCCGGGACCAGAACTCCGGCCACGCTTCCATGAAACAACCATGTTTACCACTGCGCCATTGATCTCACATCAGACACGATCTGAATACCACTCAACCACTTTTGCTTGTGAGTAATGATCAGGTTGCCCGATCGTCTCGATAGGAGACAAAGTTAGTCTGTTAACTCCAATCGATAATTCCGCGATTAGGACTTCCTAGACAGGTCGAAATCTCCGATCTCATTAAACCTGCTAGGCGATATTTTAGATTATTGATAAGTAGTCGGGGATTTGGTTTATTTCACTCACAAGCGAAAGTGGTTGAGCGTTCACATATGATAATTCGGTCAGGCCGAATGTGAGGTCAATGGCGCAGTGGCAAACATAGTTGCCTCATGAAAAGCGTGGCCGGAGTTCTAGTCCCGGCAGTGGCAAGGATGTGCACTACTGATGAGCTTTAACGAGAGCGAAACTTGAGTCTAGTACTTCTTTTCGAAAGGCATTAACTGGAAAGTCTATGGGGATGTGAAAGCCGCGATCAATCGTTAATGATGTTCAACTTGAAATAAACCAAATCCCCGACTACTCATCAGTAACATAAAGAGGTTAAGCAGAACGAAATTGGATCCCATAGAAAGTTACAAAATTCCTAAACATCAATAGGTTAGTCATACAAATAGCAAAAATCACCAGCGTTAATGATAAGTGAATCGATTGCTGTTCGACTAAGCAATCCGATTTTGTGTTGACACAAAAAATCAGTGCAAACCCTGCGGTTGCTGTGGCCAGAGGTCACAACATCGGTCTATATGTTCATCCAAACTCCAACCGATAACTCTGTGAGGTAATGGTGGGTGGAATTCCAAACCACTCATCATTGACACTGGTAATTTACAATCTCAATTGCCAGTCTATGGATGCTTATAAATTTTGTAACGCTCTACGGGGTACAATGACGTTTTTCCAAACCTCTTTGTGTTGTTTACATATTGTTTTGATTTCGCCGAACCCATATACTTGTGTCGATGTGACGCTGAATCACCGAAAATTGTTAACCATTAGTGAACCAGTTTCTTACTTCTGTCCCATCCGCTGACTGCCGCGAATATACACGGATGTAGAGCCCTGCAAGAACCTGTTAAAAATAGGTGTTTGTATTCGGCCTTCAAGGATGAATTGATATCAACTGTCGTAACTTATGAACCGATCGATTATAATTCTACGGCACATCTACTTATGGGGTGAGAGCTACGTAGGCACTGCGGAGTTAGTAGAATTCGATTCAGTTTATGGTAGCCAGAATACCATAACCATCATCATAATCAGATTAGAGCTGCATCCGTAACTGCTACGTTTCAGGTTGAGGTTGGTCCTCATAACAGTCTACGAAGTAGTCGACTAATAAGTAAACACGGAAGTGTGAACAGGAGGAAAATTTTAAAAAGAAACCACTGATATTTTCGAGGAAAGGGTCAACCTTAGAGGTAAGGGTCCATCATTAGTTGCAACACAGTGCCATGCCTGAGAACGCTTCTAACCAGCAAGGTGCATGGCCGCGAACTTCATACACGTGATAAGCGGCACCTAACACCCTTTCTAAGTGCAGCGATCAAGCCCATAACCAGATCATCGCCTGACCACCATCCGGGTTCCTTCAACCATCAGAAGGTATATTTCATAACGTAGATGAGGCGGGCACTCAGTTAACATACACGACCCAAAGGGCGCAGACTGTGCACTCTCACGAACCAAAGTGGTAGACGCGAAGTTGCAAACTTCTCCAATGCGCGCTGATAGATTGCAGCAATGCTAGTGCTATCAATTCAGCTGACACCGATCAATCGGCAGAGACAACGACAGTCAAACATGGGAAGCTCAAATGAATCTGTCCCGCCAATGGATTGGGTATCTGAACCATAGAACAAAATAGGTCACAAACATGTATTACAAACCCTTCATTCAAGAGATGATCGCATGTCTTTGTGACGCTACAAATGACGAAAACCATCGAATGTGCTACGAATCTTTGCACTTCTCACTGACACCCAAACAACAATATTAAGAACACAGATAATACTACTTGAACAGACAGAGCAATCAATAGCCTCGGGCTGATTAACTGCAACAACAAAAGTAGGGTCAGCATCAATCCAATCATGCGACCACTTTTACAATTTGAAGGTGCAAAGCACACATCATACAGACCAACAGTATCAATTAATTTGTTCAACATGGTTTGCATATTTTTTATGGAAGGACTAAGCGAATGAATACCATCCGCATACTCAATACCGGCTTAGTGTCCGGTAGAATCTCCAATCCGAGATATTCGGGACTACCAAGGGCTTTTAAAATATCATTCTTTGCATAGCTAAAAAGGAAGGGTGAGATGAGACACCTATGTGGAACGCTCGTTAAGGCAGGGAACGCTCGTGATAGCTACCTGTGAACGCGCACTCTGCATTCAGAGTAGATAAACAGCGATCCCAGCGAAAAGATATGCTTCACTGAAATATCTTGATTATAGAAGCAGTCCCATAAAGTATATCGGACAACCGAATCCTTTAGGTCCGAAAACATCACAATCGATAGACGAGAACAGGAATGTTCATGTTTCAGTAACTGTCACAAGATGAAGAGAATGTAGGCGCTCTCTAGTGACCATGTCGAAAACCTGCTGTCACTTGACGTAGTCGGTTCTCCTGGAGTTTCAGGAGTCGTCGCATTAGGAAATCAGTGGGCAGTTTGGATATAACAGAAACAAGACTAACAAATCTGGAGTGGCCACATGATGTTCTGCCACCTTCCCGCTAGAAGGGAGTGTCAGCTGATAAGCTTCAATCACGAGACATTTCCTCAGTTTTCAAATGGAAAGAAATGCGGTCATTTCAGACAACGAAGTCGGTGCGACAATCTGTTAATACATAAGATACCCTTTTTACATGAAGCCTGACGTCTTATCGAAGAACAGTGCAACTAGGAATTACAGAAAATAGCAGTTAACCATTTCGCAAAAAAATGTTTTATGCATCTCCTCAGCTCGCTCTGAAGAGTACGTTTCACGGTCCTTGAATAGACCCTTCATAACTTTGTGCTTCAGTTAGCGCGGGTTTTGTCACAATTGGAATCAGGGGAGTCGATCGAATAGGTAGAAATTCATTTCTGCCGTACCTGCAGTATCCCTCCGCAACAAACTTCTTCACAACCAGTTCGTATAGCCATGAAGATTTTTGTGTAAAGCGTTTTGGGATCATTCCTCCTGTTGTAGTCTGGGTCACTTAACTGTCAAAGGTGTTTAATATGCCTTCTGTGCACCCTTGTAGCTCAGTTTCCAACCAAATACTCTGTTTATGAGCAACTGACCTTTTAGCAAACGATTAAAACAAAGCAGATGTGTGAGGAACTGTCAGATGCACAGCGCTACTGATACCCAGATATAGGTAGTCTATTTAAGTTTAATTTACGCGGGGATTTTCGAATACGAAATAAAGTATATCAAAGTATCATTAGAAGCGAAACTGGTCTCAGGTGAATGGACTACAGTATTGTGACCATTGATCGTCAGCAATAAACCGGGAATAGTAGGAAGAAAGCATAATTGAAGTCATGGTAATCAACACTTCGGACGAGAAGTGAAAAAGGGTAGTTGGTATTCACTCCCGGGAGCATTAATTCATTGGTCAGACGAGGATACGAGATGCTCACATTGCACGAGACACATCTGGGCACAACCATATGTAAGATACGATAGAATTATTTTGACTTAACGCAAACGACGCTAAGTACAAACCGTATACAGTCAAATCAGTAACAATTTCACTGCTGATACAATAAACGAAGAAAATCACCACCTGGGAAAGACACTGAGAGCAGATAGGGATCGCAGACATTCCGGGAAGACCCAGAAGAATGTAAGTCAAACATCAACTCATCAACCTATCACGTGAACGAACTACTACTTATCAAGCAGGGCACTGTGTGACCAGTCCTGATACGAATGATTTTTGTAAT
This sequence comes from Paragonimus heterotremus, assembly GCA_013368495.1. Taxonomy (NCBI): domain Eukaryota; kingdom Metazoa; phylum Platyhelminthes; class Trematoda; order Plagiorchiida; family Troglotrematidae; genus Paragonimus; species Paragonimus heterotremus. The sequence continues at coordinate 189,213 of LUCH01000447.1, forward strand.
GTAATGAGCCTTTTGTGCTGCAAAACGGTTAACACCAGTAGGATATCAAGCGCCCATCAAGAGGTACTCACCTACTGCTCCCGATTTCACATCGCATGCACAAATATTTGTCAGTGCAACTCCGCCAACAGAAAGGAGGGCCAAAAGCTGGGGTGATGTAGCAATTGAAAAACAAAAAGTGTGCAACCGTATCAAGTGACCAATTCGGCATAGTTTGAGCAAGAGGAGGGTGGGTACACACAATGTACTATTGCGCATCACGTGTTCAAGACATACCACCTTACTGCCATGCAGCCACCGTCTATAAGCTGAAATAAATGCTTGCAAAACTTGGCAGAGGCAACTAATGGCGCGAAAATAAGTCACCGTGCATCGAACAGTAAGTATCCATTAGAACAACGTTGTCTTAGTGGTGCTCGTGGATACAGTGCCCCTGGACCGGAGAGTTTCCGTGGATGATGACTTTACTAATTCCTAATGTATTCGAACAAAGATCGTGCAGTGTATACAGAATTACTTGCGTCTATCCAACTTTATTCAAAGAATGACCGCGTAAGGTGGTCACCTAGAAGATTACTAATGCACACAATGTACAGAAGCTCCTATAAACAAGACAATAAAACACACAGCGGGGACTACACAGTCACTACTGTAGCACTACCATCTGAATGTGAACTTATCTCCTGTCTTAGAAACAAAAACACACAAACACACCGAGCCGATATACGGCAACTTACACCTACAAGTACAAACTGGTGAAACAGATCGATCAAAAAGTGCGTGTGAATAACACAGTGAAAGACTGTAATAAAAATACCAAATCAGAAGGTTTCGCTCACCGCGCAAAAAAAACAAAGATTTATCGCAGTGAACTGTAATCTGAACAGTTGAAAAAAAAATAAAACAAACCAGTGTTGCAACCGCCACGGTCGGTCACGGTTGTGGAGAAATTACCCCTTTAAGTGGGTTACCATACTGAGATCATTTCAGCAAGACAGCACAGAGGAAAGCTGAGGCATTTGAACCACGGGTCAAGTACTTAGGAAAAATCAAGCACATAATCTGTTTGGCTGAGTCATTTTCACAAAACCATTGTGGTGAACTGCGCCGTGGAGAAATGGGGTAATGTTAACAGCGGTCAACCGTTGGGTGAGCGAGGTTATTTAAACCGGCCCGTCATACGGCAAGAAGAACGAAAATGCGGACACCTGGTACATGAGCCAGTACTTCATGTAATGGTGATGGAATGGATGAACGTCCAAAATCACGCCGTCAATTTCTAGTAAAGCTTAGCAGAAGTAGAATACTACACGTGAGTGTCTACGGAATCAAGACATCTGAAACCTAGTGGACCTCTCAGCAGTGATCGCATGAAACAACCACGAACGAAGTGACAGGAACAGTCACATAAGCGTAAATTTCAAAGATGCCGGGTTTGTGTTCACATGCTGAGGTGTCGTTAAGCGTTGACTGATCGCCTACCGTAGTCGCTTGGTAGTATGCTGTCTTCCTGTCAGTGTGTATCACAGCAACTATACGACATGAGAACCAGAGTTTCCCGAGAGGGGGCGATCAGGGCAGTGGAAAGTGATCTTACGAATGGAGAGTAGAAAAATCAATTTCACCATGGGAAAGATACAATCAAAGTCCGATCTGCGCCGTCAGCATCATAGTCTCCCATGTAAGGACAATTAATAAAACCTGCTTCTTTGAAGTTAATCGTGATTGAGGGTTGGAAATCGGCTCTTTGCAATGAGTCCTAAGAAATTTGTTCGGATACTCACTCATCGACAGGGCATTTCTCGGGAGCTCCTTCACAGAATTTGTACAATCGGTCACGCACACGTTTCTTCGCTCGATGGAAAAGCGTTCGCGTTAAACCACGTCTGTAAGTAGTGTATTAATTAACATTAAACGGTGTCCCGCTATTTATCACCCGTGTTATAAAGACCCTGGATATGCCTTTTATATCAACTGTGTATGTGGGTTCTCCACATAAGCATAGAGCACTAGTGTTGGGTCGGTGGGCATACCACGAAATAACGTCATTGCCACTAAGACTCACAGGAATAATGGATTTTACCTGAGGGCAAGCCATAGGTTGCATCGATACAGGAAATAGAATCACACTGTACAATATGTGGGGATATGCACATGGTCGTGATGATTAATTGTTGCTATGAGCGTTAAAATTGCGATGGAACAGTAATCAAAACTAAGAGATAAAGTACACTTCTCCTCTGGACGCTCAACTCGAAATTACACAGAAATATCTATTCAAAAAACAATGAAGCGGAAATCCCAGGAACATTCATAAGGCTTACACTGTTAAATCGCCAGAATGATACTCATTACCAATTCAAAAAGACATTGTCTGTTCAACCAACCGCGCCTAATCGTAAATATGTAAAGAAGACTGATGTTTGGAAAGTAGCAAATATACAACAATTGGGCTAAAACGTGGTGAAACTAACTGCAACGCCTTCGGAACCAGCAAATATAAAACATCAAGAGTTGCAATCGGCTTTTTGCAAAGCGTGTGTACATGAGCACGTGTATCGATTGACGTCGTCATTTTACCCCGCAAGACTTACTGAGTTTCGTAGTAGTTGAACTCACAGGCTGCAGTATGTACCTGATACAATACAGTGGTATACGTGCAGAAGACAGATTGTGCGTAATTATAAACAATCCATACGCACTTATTCGATTGTCTTTTTCACTGAAGCCACAGTTTAAACTTATGTTTAAACATACTGAAGCGAAACGAGCATGATCTATTGCCCGTTTATTACTCAAATTTTACCCTGAAAGATGCATCGAGTATTAGGTGTCGTGGTTCCGTGGTTATTCATGTAGGACAGTCTAGTTCAACCGAGCTATAGTAGAAGTTGTTGAACCAATAACGGTGCGGTTTCGGGTATTCTACAATTACACCGCCAATGGTGTAATCACACCATAATGTGTAAGCATATAGCCCGGTTTGGTGTAAGAAAGGAAAGCCTATGTTGTCGATATAAGAAAAAAACCAGCGGGTATACCATACTTGTATTTATGGCAACATAGCCTATACGGGGTCATAAATGAACTAGACAGTGTCAAATAAACCGAACATAATCAGTAGAGTCTTAGGTAGCAGAATTTCAAAGACCAACTCACCTGTGCAGGAAGGGAAAGAGAGGGGACCACGGTTCTGCACATAGGCCAGCAACGATTTTGATGTCTGAGACAAAGCCAGTAATTCGGGGGCCAGTTGTGTACCAAACTGATCCGCTTCTCGCAGACGGCTTAGAACGGCCTCAAGACTTTCTAGGTTTACCTCTTCTGCTTCTGAACCCGCCAAATCTTCTACGGACACACCCCTCTCGGGAGATACAGGAGGGACAGATTCTGATAAATTTGCTGACTTGTTTATCTGCTTAGCACTCGGTTCGTAATCAACGGCCGACTCCAGCAAATTCTCCCAAATGTGAACCAACGGTTTGAGCTAAACATGAAACAAAATCCACACCCGGTATGAACAACATTGAGAGCACAAATGAGTAAAGAAAACACCAATCATCGGTTGGGATACACGTAACCATGTTGTTAATCCGTACGGACAAGGTCCCCATGGATTATGTATCAGTAGGCCATCCCTCAAAAAAGATCAACTGTAGGCATGTGAATCTAATAAGAGATCGGTGAAGACGTTATTCGCTCACATCCGTATACGCATCTGCAAAACGCATCTGCAAAAACGATTCATTGCGTGTACATTTAAACGTACGCTGCAGAACGACCTAGGTACGACAGCGCCAACTGAGACTGAACAACAGTGTCCCATGTGAGACATCCGATGACTCAAGATTAAACAAATGCATCGGCACGTGCGATGAATTAAATGAGTTATTCAATTCGACAGACAGAATGCAAGCCGAATAAGTGTCAGAGAAAAAAAAGACGGCTCAGCGTCTGGTAAGCAGCCAAGCAACATAGGAACAGCTGCATTAGCTGGTAGGAATGTTTGCTAATACAAAAAACGAACCAAGTCAGTGATGCATCAATAATCTTGCGTACATGGCGAAAAGTTCGTAGAATACGACTAACAAAATCCGGGGACGATTAACCTACAGAGAACAGAATACGTTAAAATATGCCCAACTGCCGACAACACATTGTGGTTCAAGTGCACAAAGAGATATAATCACGCAACTAATTTGAATAAAACGCTTTAAGGTTGCAACTAACCACAGCAGATGATTACCGCTCAACCTGGTCGTCCAAAACCGGAGGGTGAAAAGTTTGATAATTCGGTGCTTCCATACACCAATCATTCAGTTGTTCAGTTACTCACTTACTCATAACAGCCATCAGCCACGCTAGGCGGTACTGGACTTAGGACTACTTAATATGGTAACAGCGAAGAACAACAATTCAGAAGAGCTAAGTTATCGAAAGGGATAAAATAAGGTGAAACAGAAGGGTCAGAAAAGCTGTATACAGAAGTACAATAATGACTGTTACAAATCGTGATCTCGGATAGCATTACCATCCAACGATTCGAAGGTAACGTCTATCTACACCACTCACCAAGACAGTCATGGTGGCCAAGATCCATGACCATGACGTACCGTTATTATCACATGGTTCCGTCTAACTGTTAATGGACTTGGTGAATAATGTCCAGTGAGGTAAACAATCAACCGGCATGCAGGACACGTGGCTAAAACACCGAATATTGTAAATCTGTATTATTCGATCCAGTGGTCGCGCATCTGAAGCTCTTCTAAACAAGCGTACACGAACTGCTTTGATGTGCACACGACCATCCCACTTGAGCTGGGTGAATTGGCGATCGTCAAACACATCCAGTCTGGACATATCTCCATCGCGAAAAAGGCACGCCCAAGAACCCTAGAGAAAAATATATCGCAATTCATTTGAGCGGTCATCGGACGTTTATCCTACACCATAGATGGCGAAAGCTGGCAAGGACAACAGGTACTTTTAGTATTCTCGTTTACATCTCATCAGTCATGGCACAAGCTAACGCAATTATGCTACCCAAAAAAGTGGAACAGACCACAAGCTAAGGCGGAATGTCTGTAATAAACGACGCGGGAGTAGGAACGTTTCGGCCTTAGAAAAACACTGAAATTTAAAGAAGAGAGTGCTCCATGCGGACCTGCACTTTGTTTACCAAAGTTTGCAAGCCTTTGGAAAAGGGCCAAACAGGACAATGTCACTCACGTACCCCGTGTCGGTCGGCTACGTCCTAAGAAACACAGCATCAAGCCCGCTAAATTCTCAAAGCAAGCCCTCTGAAATGTCCACGACAAGCTTGAAGAAGTGGGAGATTAGACACCATCAGATGTGATGAACTTACGAAACAATTGACCATAAACTCGCATTCTGCTTGTGCAGTGGGCTTACTAGTACCGTAACAAACCCACACATTTCTCCGGATCTCCTCTGTAAATGAGATAAATCCAGAGGAAATTTCGGATGACCGAAAAGAAAGCGACCTTCGGCCTTAAAAAGACCATGACAGTCAACCGCCTTTGAGAGTGCTGATGTTCCAAGACCTGTTGTAAGGTAAATATGATCAATGCTTTAACGACTACATCGAAACCCAACCCGTTCTTCACGTATCTGGCCTGTTTTGAGTCTATGGAACAGAAATGAAACGTAAAACCAGTGAGTAACATGGGCATTGTAAAGATTAGACAGAGGACGAAGACTACGGACCAATTTTTTGAAAGGAGAACGGGCACCACTTACGAGGTACATCTTCATTTCCCTCATACAATCCGAAGTGTTGTCAATCCTGATGTTACGTTCTCGCCATCATCTTCAAAAATTGAAAGAGAAGGAGATCTAGATATGAGCCACTGTTACCCTCCAACGAATCAGGCTCAAAGCCATTTCTGTCTCCGACGAATGACCACTAGAAATGCGATAGGTGATTCTTAAGAACTCGCCGTCCATATGATGCGATGGAAACCATCCGAACTGTTTGTCAAAACGTTCAACGCATCCACCACTTAGGCGTAAGTGATGGATGATTGCTGAATCACCTTTCTACAAGTATAGCCTCATTAACACCTGGTCGACGGTCACTATAACAACGAACCAAGGGAAAAAGCACCATTCTCCTTCCAACCGACAGTGCCCTTGTTTCTTTCGGTCATTCGACCAAGTTGTGTTCGTGGTCTACACGCAAGATTTTAGCCGACTAGAGATCAAGTTCTCAACAGTCACTGTCGTACTCAGAAACAAGATAAATCGAAAGAAGTTTATTTTCATAGTTCACCGACGTAACATAAATACACAACTTATTCGGAATGCACTTTGTTACGACAAGCTTTCACAGCTGCAGCAATTAGGTGTTGTTATCTAATTTGGTTTGGAACATCAATTCATTAATGCCACCTGATAAACATTCTCTACATCTCCCTCGCCTGAATGTCAGGTAACTTGTTTTTAAGAACGCATGACTTCTGAACAAACGACCGAACGAAACGATAACGAAAAACACCACGGTCCGCGTACAGGTGGTACTCTTTATTAACTGCTAAAAACCAAATCGATTGTCATAATTACTGACATTTAAGACTACGAACGAAGAAAGTAGTCTCAACAACCCCTTTTCAACACTTGGAGTGTTTATCACGCGTATTTTTCTCTCAGGGAAATTACTATTCGAATCGCACACATGAGACATGGCATGTAATAACTATCAGCAGATAAATTAACAGGCACGGCGCGCCAACTAGTGAAAATAACGCAAATATATGATTGAGGTATCATAACAACTGATGCGTACAAGGTGTGAATTATCATACTGATTGTTGTAAAACTATGTTTTTCCCGAAATAAATGTGAACACAGAAGTCAGAAACAATTTTTTGTACAACATACCTGTCGAACACTTCTTGCTGCATCTTATCAGATGCGCACTACAGCTTGGAAGTTTATATAGCAAAGTTCAATCAGGTTTGTGAACATAGACGAGAAACAAGACCATACACACATATTGGGGCACACTAACTGGCAAGACCATCCATCATCGATTACCTGATTCAAGCAGTGTTCAGATCGTTCAGAAGTTCGTAGCTACAACGCTATCGAATGAATGGGAGTAGCCAGTGAACGGCATAATTAAAATACCAGAGACCGAAAAATCTATAACGGTTCAACCACAAAATGGCCGTAATATGAGCCAGCGTAATAGGTAGCCCCTCTGATCTAGCCAAGTGAGTAGAACACTGGAAGCAACCTCACATGCTTCATTTTTCGCCCGGTCTTATTTCCTCAGACTAGCGTAAGATACACGGGATATAGATGGAGTCATAAGTGATTCAATACAAGCCATTTGCAGTGACACTTTCGTGCAGTGAAATGGATGCAGTAGTTAGCATTGTTCAATCAACGCGGACTAGAGGTCGAAAACACACAGCTCTCTCTCCCTCTCGACTTGCCAGTTTCACCTATGTGCTATCTCCTCTCTATATCAATCGACTAGGTGGCATTTGCCAAATACTGGTGACCATCACAGCAGACCAAATAATCATCACTGCTCTGCCCGATCACACACCATATCTTGCACAAAAAAGGGCAATATATATATAGAATCAATTAATGTTTATGTTCTTGGTTGTGAAAACCGAACTGGGCTCCTCTTGTTCAAGATTACTGCCTCCAATCTCCTTTAAAAGCTATTGATGAGTCCGCGGTTGGACGCTGTGCCACCCGCTGTCATATCTTCAAAACCGTCAACCTTAGATGCAAAGGCTTCCACAGTCCCTTGGCTTGGATAATCTTTCGATAAAAGTGCTCAAGAAGACGTCCTGAAGAAAAAAGATAACGCGTCCGGTGCAGCAGTTAATACATCCCGAAGAAGTAAACGTCCGTGAAAAGTTACATTAGAGTGGTTGGACACTGGTGGTTTAGAAAGACCATATTCGGAGCCGGTGTGGCTAGAATCAATGTGATACGATCAAGAAAGACTGACATGCTCTTTGCGGTTGACGAAATAGCCTATTCCTGGACCGAATCGGCATCATTAAGTATTGCGGTAATACATATGCCATCATTGAATCACTGACATAAAGACCACCACGTGCGCATTCTTTCATCACACTACCGGAGACAAACGCGTCCCATTAACTCCCCTTCGACACTTCCGTCGACCTTCCAAGATCAATCAGTATGTCAAACTCGACGGAGATGTGCTGGAACGAATAAACTCATAAAGATTATACGCAGGGACATCTAAGAAGCAGTGATTGGACGAACTACTGATGCACATCAGAGGCCACGTAAGAGACGGTTACAGTAATGCCATAGTAATAACAGGCAAAAATAGCAAACTGCTTTATTTACTCTAACAGAATAGGTATTTCGACGGAACTGGCAGACAATGCTTGTCTAACCCGTGTGGGCTGAGTGTTGCAAACCCCGCTGTATAAATACTAGGGCGTCTTTCAACAGCGGGTCACAGTGATAAACTAATCCAGATACGGATACCCCCAACACAACATAAAATTAATGATGATAATAAATGCGAAACAAAACAATTGCGCAATGAGTTAGTAGGAAGCATCCGTAAGTGGAACACATCCTTATCCTTGATGCGAATGAAACAGAATGGAAACCACCGAAACTGATCGAACGCAAAAATGATAAAATTATTGAAACCAAAATCGCAGGTACATCAGTAGGTCACTAAACAACAAACCATACCAGCAAACACCCGACGAAACAACGCTCGCCTTCAAAATGATAAAAAGGAACTCGCCAATTATGTTGTCCCTGACGCAACTGAGGTAAAAATTTCGAGAATCAGGCTAACGAAATAATTAGAAAGAGTTTAATCATCTTGTTTACCAAACACTACAGCGATCAATCGTTACAAAAAGATGAGCAAATTATACATGTAAACAGATTATTAAAAGTATCAGGACGGTCGTTGACATGTCAACTTACATCATGGAATTGTTTCTCAACATCCTGCATAAGCTTGACAATTCCTGCACGCCTCTTATATTGCTTCCAATACGTTGAAAAATGAGTCCGAGCTTCTGTCAGTCGTACCATTATGTGTTCCAAGCTTATCACGTGGAAAACGCGATCTACGGGCAAACTAAACGCAGTTCCTCGGTGGGCCCACACAGAAGCATCCGAATCATCATTTTTATACGACAAGTCCGACGGAGATTTATCAGATTCCGTGTGTGAATTATCGACATTGGTGAGGTTACGCAGATTGTGTCGTAGTTGAAGGCCTTCAACTTCCAAAGAGCTCACAGCCTCCAACCATTGGCGTCGTTTTTTCTTTATTCTATTCAGAGTACGCGACGAGTATACCACATTCAGACTGTGCACATTTTCGTTTGTTTCAAAGTCACTTAGTGATGCTTCAGAATCCTTCCGTTTAAGGAGTTTTAAAAGATCTCGTTCTCGATTGCATATGCATTCCACCTTGTCTCGAAACTGTTCAATGCTCTGTAACACAAACGATGTAGGTGAGATGTTACTGAACATGTTTCCAATGAGAATCTTGTTTTGGTTAGTTTACTACAATCAATGAGGTTGGATAAAAAGGAAGCGTAAAGCAGCAGCCGTGTAAAACAAAACAAGCTAAAACGACGTGAGAGCAAGCACTGTGGTCACGATCCACAGAGTTCCTAAAACGATAGTCAGGCAACGCATTTTGCATACGAAATGAGGGCGCGGCCAAACCGCACTCAGGATTGGCTAATTACAAACCAATCGACAATGTGGCCACGGTCGGATCGAGGCCGCGATGGAAGACAACGATATTGTGTGTACGTATGCAGACTGGCCATGCGTGCGGGTAGAAGGGTTGGAATAACCACGATCGTATGCTTCACTTCGAGTGTATCGGTTAGCATGATTCGCATGCGAAAAGCAAGTTAACATATAAAGCACACACACACCGGTCGTCAACTTCACATACGTGTGGAGAGGCGGAGACCAACAAACCGGTAAAATAACGATCCAAAAGATGTTGTAGAACCTGAGTAAGAAGTTAATGAGAATGGAGCTGAATGAGACAAAAACGGAGTTGATACCAAACGATGACGAATCCAGTTGCTTTTAAGACATGGAAACAATAAAAATGAAACGTTTACGATGAAGATAACCTGAGTCTACAGGGTTACAAAAGAAAAAACTGGTGAGGAAGTTCACAAACATGCGTATTGAGTCGTTCTTTATTTACGCCCTTTTTTCATACTTTCGTCTGAAGAACACTGCATCATATTAAGTCTTACGTACTCGCACCCAAAGCGAATGTTAAAAACGTGGTACTCACTAATTGATCTCGCAACCAAAAATCAACGTTGAATAGCAGCTGACCACCAATGTCTGTGGGTAAATGTTCTGGATCGATGAAATGGAACAGTTCGGAAACTTTATCCACAAAACTAATGGGGTGCGCCGATTCATCGCGTATCCAAGTCATTGTACGCTCAACAAAAAAACGTTGCAGAAATCCTTGGGGTTTCAGAATGTAAATGTGTTCCAATCCACTGGGAGAATATTCCTTGAGGAAAAATAATGAATTATGCAATAACTGACAGAGATACATGCTTTCAATTTGGCGACAACTGTCTTGACTGAACTCCAATCACTAGTCCGACGATCAATAAGTGCCACGCAAGCGTGAATAGAAGCATGTGTTCTAGAACCACGCAATTAGAATGGTATCAGTTTGGGCAGTACTTACGATGGCAAAGTGGAAAAATATCGCATAAGTAGCACAAACGACTCATCCGGAAGCGTTCCATTGCACAAATCGGGAAATATGATAAGTGATCTGAATTCTCTGTCATGAGAGCCTAGGGAAATGGTGCATGAAAGTTATGGGAAAATTACCGGTGAATATGGCATATTTCATACGCAAAATATCCGCTATATCATCTGCAGACACTTTGCTTTCCGGGAGAGGCATGATGCATCAACATGGATTACGGGCACAGTAAACATATTTTAGCAATCATCCCTGAGTGCACATTCACAAAGCGGACGATGATAAACTACCTGAAATGAAGAGACCCAAAATGTTGCAATTATAATAAAAAAAATAAATGGACTAACGATCTAATAGTGTGCCTTCGTATGGAGACGAATGGCAACGCAGCGGCATGTTGGACAATGTTTCTATCGAACCATAAACACACTGCGAAGTTTCTAAGGTGATCAGCGGCATTCACACCACAAAAAGACGATATCGTGATTGTGTGTGAGTCATGATACTGTCAGGAGGAACAAACCTAGACAACAGAAAGAACAGGGTTCTAAACTGAAACTGAATAGAATAAACGGTAAGGAATTCGGCTGGCAAGGGGCTGAAGCTAATTTTGTTTGTCGGGAACAAAGTACCACCTTTACTCCGACTTTCAACAGGGAAACTAACTGCTGCTACATTAAAACCGTCCAGTTTAGCTGAACAGGCCGTCAGAATGTGCAAGCCATCACAGAGTTACCTGTCACTTTGTCTACCATTGTTGGTATCATCGGCAGCCCACGCCTTACTGTCCAGACTGGAGATGTACGTATGCAAATGAGTCTCAATCAGTTTTTAACTACAGAGGGTAAACCGCAAAGCATAAGTAATATGCTAATGTGGTAGAATAAAATTGTTACTACCAAGACAGAGAGGCTTTAGTTTGGTAAACCTCTAACGATAAACACGTCCAACATCACTTGCCACTGAGGTCTTCAAACGAATGGTAGTTAACATCGGGTGATAACGGCACTGTATAATAATCGTCTAGCCAGATGTTCGGCTAACTCGGAAGCGCTGCCAACTAACATATGACACACATTTTCTAGCCCAGTGAGTTGCATGATAGACATTTTGTGGCAAGCCGCTAATACCGGTGTTTGAGAACTTGCGCACGAATACAACATAGAACTGAGGATGGAACTGCCGGTAGTAATAGGGTCCGGTGCTGTAGGAGTTCCATAAAACACCTGGGTAAGGATGTAGCACGCTTACGTAGCCAAACAGTGACTGACTGCCAGTGACAAGCGTAAGCAATCTGGCCAACTTAAGGTAAATCATCAGAACATAACAGATACTAAGCAAGGCCTGCGTTGCGTTAATAAGATAGTCCAGATTGGCTAGACGTGCAGCTACAATTGTTGGTCAACCTGATCAGGATGATCCACAGCCACGTTTGATGGTGCGTTTCTATGTTTTCGTCACAAAACAAACCACTTCGTTGTCCGATTACCTAAACCTTGATGCAACAGGTTCGCAGCAGCTCAACAGGAACGACAATCACTAACAAATCACTCCGTCGCGGGTCTGAGTTCCAGGTGCCGAAACCAATTCATTCTAGGTCTGGACAGTTTAAGAATGTCCGGTGCGCAAGTGATCACGTGCGCCACTTGACAGTCAACAGCATGTACGGTCAGAACTGGAATTCTCTTTTGATGCCGTGTAAGACTGGTAACACCATTCACTTATGAAAGTGAGTCACAATAAGCAACAGCAACGAGAGGCACGCGCAGTGTCCCACCAGCAATAATAACCTGTAAAAACAGTGAGGACAGCAAACAAAATGTACACCCGACAATCACTTAGCAATACACTGAATTGACAAAGCCGTAAAGACAAGTCAACTGTTCAGAACGAAAGTTTCGGTGTTAGAATTATCAAACCTGTAGTCCCCGGAATCCCTAATTAAAGGCAATAGAAAGAAAAAGTACAATAGACAACGTTGTTCCCTCCGCCTGAAATCGTTGTGCAAGGGTGCTGTATTTATAAGTTACAAACAGCAGGTAAAGTACCATCTAGAAACGCTTCAAGAAATTCGATTGTTTGGTTGACGTCCCATCAATAGTTGGGTAAATAACAACGCCCCGGAGCCTTGTAACTCACATCTTGCTTCAGATTCAAAATTTTGTTAGGATTCCTCTATGTTAACATTTCTCCGCTGAAGATGCTTCTTGTATGTCAGCGATTGATCTGAACAGAGTGAGTATTTGTTCGCATTCGCTCTGTCCAATACCGTTTCAGAAAGGGACGTGGTTCATAAGCATTTGGCCACGGAGACTTTTCTAATAACCAAATGTGTCCAACAAAATATCAGAAAATAACTGTCGATTCGGGCGCTTTCCGCAAAAACTAAGTGACAACATTTGATTTGCACGACGCACCCAGGCTTGCGTGTAAACCTTCACCTCGCATACCACGTTTTCCGTGCCGTCTGAGAAGTTGGCTGTGTCCACCAAGTCAGATCAATACGGTTTCCACATTCTTTATCTTGCGTCGTGTTGTCTTCTCATTCCGTTCCTACTTCTTCATTCCTGACAGCCGCTAAGGATGCACCACGTTGAACTACATCAAGCAGTATTCGGAGCTTACAACTGAACGTGACTTCCGCACAGGACATTCTGGCGGGTAACTTAGGATTTGGAGTTGCTCCTTAGTACAATAGGAAAGTCCTCAGAATCTCGGAACGTGTCCACAAAAGGTTTTAATCTTCCGTTTGATTTGGGTCGAAAAGTGGAAAGTTTTTGCGACGAAATTAAGCGGAGAGCTGTAGCGCACATTGACTTATTGATCGTCACTAAGGTTCCTGAGCATCCAAATGGACTGAATCGTTGACACAGATGTTGAATGTAATATTCTGCATTAAAAAGCTCTACAGAGTCTGTAGGTGTCCAAGAGGATGAAGTTCTGTCCATCAGGAGGTCATGGGAAATCAGTGTGTTCATGTGACTGTGGACTCTTTGGGACAAGCCACGAGGGTAGCCGTGTTTCGCAAGGTAGGTTTGGAGCTAATGCATACTTTTCACCTGTGCGTGCCAAGTTCTCCAGCCCACCATCTGTTTTTGGTTAACGTATGCAATTATGTAGAGAAGCCCTCGTACAGTTGACTCTAGGGTGTTCGGCGTGAATTTACCGAGTTACACAGACACGAATTTCCACTGATATGACCGAATAGGATACAACCTTTGAAGAATGACAGGGAGCCGTGACGTCGCACGAACTGCTTGGACTATTCTTAGGGATCGAAATTCAGTCAAGTGCGTGTGATATTATTCACTGACCAAGTGGAACGTGCCACATCACTAGGACATTTCCGAATCATTGTAGAACACAGGCAGAGGGAGAGAATGATTTTCACAAAGAAACAGTTGACTTACGATTGGACGCAGATGACTGTAATAGCGACACATTTGGGTTAGCGATACTGTAATCCACTGGAAGGTGATAGTGAGTGGGCCTGATCGGCAGACGGTGCAGAAAAATAGCGGACGTAAAAGCAATAGATCAACAACACGGTGGAACAACACTGGGATAGATTCGCAGTGAACACAACAACGGTTTCCTTCGATGCAAACAGGGTCGGTAATTTCATATGATATGTCACCGCTGTGAACTGACGACCGAAGAGCATACTGTGAAACTCTCATCATCATCATCATCGTAGACAGCAATACACTCGTGGTTCACACTGATGTTTAACTGCCACATGTGAAACTTTCGATAACAAACACCAAACCTAAGGTCTCCTTCTCTATCTTTTGGCTGCGGTCAGGCTGCGTGCACACCGGAAATATATGAGAAATCGTTGTGTTAATCCCATGATTTGATGCATCGGTTGAAAAAACACTACCTAAGTTGAACTGTGGTGTGTCAGTAGTAGGTCTGATTGAAGTATTGTCATGCTTCCTTCAGAAGCTCGTTTACAGCCTGTTGCTTCTATCTTTTGTCGAGGTTTTGTTCCGGGTTCTCATATGCGATGCCTAGCCGGTGAAAATGAACTGCAGTGACTGTCCAGACCAGCAAAAAAGCGAAGTGGGAGAACGTCGGTCAAAAGAGGCTCTTTGTTTATGACCCCTGTTCCTATGATCAAGGTAATAACCATTTCCCATAGTGACATCCTACGTACTTGATGGAGTGCCCAAAAATATGCATCTGCCCTGACGGATGCGAAAGCGATAATGATGGAAGGATGTAAACAGTTTATCCAGGCTTGCCATTAATTGATCGACATCCGACCCTTTAGAGGTGGGGTAAATCTAACCCTAAGAACAGGAATCTGAAGTCATATTCGATATACTTTATGCCATTCATGAGGTACGGACTTCATGCTCATCTGAATAATCGTTTCCGCCTTCACGTGGCACAGAAGGTCATAATTTTGCAAAAATATAGTCACATTTTCACCTGCCTTGTCAGAGCGTAGGTTCCAGTGAATATATGCATTATCGGCAAACTGCTGTCTTTGTGTTCTCAGGTGTTTTATTTTGCCGCACCATAATTCATGGGTCGTGCACAGTCGGTCGGGGTTTACGGTATTGGGTCAGGACAGTCGAATTGTTGGTACCCTCAGAAAGAACATGATCATATCACAGGGTAGTCAGGTATGCTGCTGCCCCCGGAACATACTTAACATGAGATAACCCCATGAAGTGGTAAACGTATTACAATATACGATAAAGAAAACATTAAGAGAGGTAGAAGAAGGAGGAAGATATAGAGGCAGAATAAACTGCGCCCATCAACAGAGATTCGTAACATCATATCCGACTGCGTCCTCAACCAAAAGTGATCAGTGTCTTTTGGACCTCAGCCAGGAAGCAACGTATGGTAGTGAGTAGGCATTAGTAAAATGTAGCCAAGCCAAAGAAGTCTGCGAAACGAAATCAAAGCATCTGACCAGCTGACAAACGACCGTTGGAAACTGCATAAAACAATCTGTCCCTGACCTAGGCTGCTACCTGAACAAGGTGGTCGAGTTCGTGCACTATCTGGATCCGGAGGGCTATAGTGACAGATTTCCGTCATTTTAGGTGCAACCCTGCCAAACAGGCCAAAGTGAAGTAGTCAGACGAAAAGCAGTTATACTCATAGGATTGTATGTTGCACCACTCACCGTGTAGGAGAGCATAGGTAGCGAGGCACGATCCTGTGGGCATACAGCAAAACAATTTTTTATAGTTGCAGTACTGTTGTCTTCCGTATCAGGAAGAAGGGAGTTAGAAAAGGTACCCTCAAACAAAGAGCACTCCGATCGTCCAACGGTTGACCTTGACCACCGACATATTATCCAATATGGTCAAACATCTGGTATTTCGCAAATGACCGATGTAGCTTCGAGTACATCCACTGTGCGCAGCAGTGCTCACAATCAGACAGTAACGTCTTGTTCATTGCGCCCTAGAGCTAGGCAAGCCTCTCACTGTCAAGTGTCAGACTCTCGGGTCATTGGCTCCGAGCAGGGTCCCCCAAGGAAACCCAGTAACCTGTTGTCTCGCAGGTCAGACTTTTGAGTCAGAGACTCGTGGTGGGCTTCCTCAAGTCAACTTCCTTCCACGACACAAACGGCCGGGAAGAATTAGAAGTTATCGTTCTCCCGACAGTGATACTATTAATCCGTCACGACTCTCTCCTTTTATTTTGCCGCCCCAGTTTTCTGCCTTCCATGTGACTTCGGACAATAATTGTTTTTTGAGGCTTTGACAAGTAGTAAGCATTGGTGCCTTCAATGTCCACATTCTCCGACAAGCCGGTCAGCAAACTGCTCTAGCCGGTACTCTATCAAATTTGGAGTTTGATGCGTACTGCATGTCGAAGACGCGAATTTACGATTCTAGCGCCTCAATATTAGGCTGCAATCAAGTACCCACCTGAGCCGTGGGTTTTGACGGGCTAACGAGATGTGGGGTTGGTCATGGCAGATCCAAAGCCTGAACAAAACGTTTCTGAGCACACAGGGGTGTGTTGTACAGGCGAATTCCAATAACTTCAGCGTTTACATCCTTTAATGATTCCCCTGTAAAATTCGTGATATATATGTGATGTATTTAGCTTGATGATGAATCACTGAAAACGAGCTTGTTCGCTACACAGTATTTTTCATGACTACACTGAGAATTTTCGCGCGATTCTAGCACCGTTATCCACTTGAGCTTACTCCTATGTAACTGTCACTCCACGCGCTTCTCTCTCGAGGATCTGTGGTGACGCCGAAGTTGAATCTCGTGGTCAAGCTAGGGTGGGAATCGCACTGAGCTCCAGAACAGAGCAATGTGTGCTCAATTGGATCCCAGTGAGCAGTCGCTTATGCGCTGTCAGATTCAATACATCGGTTAAAGGTAGTTGACGCAAACCAGAAGAGCGTTGTGTTTTCACGTTGTACCCACCTCAGGATTATCTCGTTTCTTCTTAATGGGTGATTTCAACTTACCCGAAACTAACTTCCCAGCTTTCCTATACGCAGGCACTGAAAATTCTAGGTCATCACGATTTTTTCACAAAATCGGTGCACTGGAGGCTTTACGTGGCACATCTCCGGCTTCGCTCGGTGGCGTACTGACCATAATCCGTCGCGGCTGAACTACATATTCACTAACGAAGAGTTGATGGTTGATAACCTCGCAGTCGCCGCACCACTCGGACTAAGTGACTATACAGTCGACTTATTCGGTCAAATTTGCAGCACGAACTTAGTCAACCCAACGGCTAATAATCGCACAAACCTCCCGAAAATAGATGTGGAGAAACTACGTGGCTACTTGGCAACGCAGATCTGAGTGAACCTCACTTCTGTTCACTCCGTAGATTATCTCTATGTGAAACTTACTATCGTTCTTTCCGCAGCCGTTGGTGAACCTACACCATTGTCAGGCATCAGATGGAACAAGCTTCCAAGTCAACTGCGTTCTCGTACACTCGAACTTATTCTGAAGAAGCGGTATACTTGGACGTGCTATCGATCATCAGGATCTGAAATTGATCAAAAAATGCACGCTGCCTCAAAGAATCGTTAACATCGTTAACTCGACATGACCATCTCCACAGTCCACAACGTCTTGCAGGTCGCCTTATCGCCGATCCAAATAGCCGCTACCGATTTGTCGCGTCAACTCAACGCAAAAGCTGGAGTTCCACAACTCTTCGACCTATCAGGCCTTCCTAGCTCTGGTACGGAAGCCGCTGATGTCCTCGCTGTTTTCCGGCAGTATTCTTGCACAATCGCCATCAGCTCATCAGGCTGATGGCACTTGGACGGTGGATAATTCCCCCATGGTGTGTTGGCTGAACTCAGGTGTCTTAGAGACAGCTCTCCTGGTCTCGACGGTATACCTCCCAAGGCTTTGCGTGAAGCGACCAAACAGCCTGTTGATCCACTCAGCTTACTGTTTTCGCAAGGGACAGTGCCCAACAGCTGGAAACTAGCAAACATCACATCCTTTTTTAAGAGGGATGTCGTAAGTGTTCCAGTGAATACTGACCAAAAAACTTTAGGGGCGCTTGTATACGACTCGCTTTATAAGCCAAACTCGCAAACATCACATCCTTTTTTATTAAGGGATGTCGTAATTGTTCCAGTGAACACTGACGAAAAACTTTAGGGGCGCTTGTATACGACTCGCTTTATAAGCCAAATGAGGAGAGACTGAAATCTTTGGACATGTGCTCTTTAGAATATCGTCGACTTAGAGGTGACTTGGTAGTAACCTTTCTGATAATGAAGTCTTTTGATTAGCCGTGCAGGTTGGTGCTCAACAGGGAGAACAGCACGTCACTGGGGAGCCACTTCCTAAAACTGGAGGTCCAAAATACCACACCACAATGTAGACAGCTTATTTTCATTGCGTGTTTGCACGGCTTGGAATACTGTACTTGATCATGCTGTCTCTACTAACTCTGTAGCAGTTTTCAAGGCTCCCTTCGCCCAACATCTATTGCATTAGCTCGGATAATGCACCCTTTATCTCCACTTTAGCCCGTTGCTAAGGGCCGTAAGATTCTACGCACTGAGATAAGAAATATTCAAAAGATCCTACTTCCGTCTCCAATCCGTCCAACAATTGTTGACCTTGACGGTCCTTCGTTCGAGAGTTCGTAGATCCTTCTCGATAAGAACTGTCCGGAGCGGGTACCCGGCAAAGTGATGTGTGTTCGTGAGAAAAAGAAAAAAAATCCTACTAAAGAAGGTTTGATGACATTAGTATGTGTTCTCTCGAGCCTCAGACGCTACGGAGTGATGTGCTCCTTAATTTTTAGATCCTAAAGAACCTCCAAACATTCATGCAGAGCTCTACTCAGCAAGTATAAAAACATTGCCTTGAGAAGTCACGCTTTTAAGCTGCAGTCGATTAAGATGTATCCATGGCTTTCCCTCATCACGCGCTTGTAACGTCCGAAACACACTGTATGACAGTAATGGCCATGCAGATTGTCTGTCTGCTGTTAAAGTCCGCTTTGGTCGATTTTTCAGTCCACAATTCAGATAATGCACCTGATTGAAAAAGAGCTGCAGAATAGCCTAAGTAAATGAAAGCACACCTCAATAGACTATCGGTGACAACAAATGAACGAGAGAAACCGAAGAGTTACGGGGTTGAAGCAGGCTACAATAAACAAGGTATTTGACTCACAGAAGGGGTTCACAGGTGGTCCAGATGATAAACACAATATTGCAAATTACCAGTATCCAGATAGTATAGATATTAAGAAGTTGCTGAGCACTGCTGAGGTGTGACCGGAGCTGCAAGGATGTTCGCAGTATGGCGAAACTAAAAAAACGAGTGAAACATCATTATCATCATGATAATCATAGACATCAACATATCAGTGGTACACACTGATGCTTAACTGCCACGAATAAGAAAAGGCAAACCCTGTGTAGGAAGAGAGAAGAAAAGAAGGGAAAGGCGAGGGGACATAACGACTAAAAATAACCACATCAAGGCGCCCACACCTTGTAAACAAACAGCCGAGCTGTAAGTGAAAGTAAGGCGTCATCAGCAAGGCAGCTTCCTTACGGCTTTCACTGACCCGTCTCATTAAGTGCACTCAGTTCAGAGACGATATTCACGTCACTGAGCTCGATTAGCCGCCATCCCACCTAAT
>LUCH01000448.1:0-13386 GCA_013368495.1 Paragonimus heterotremus
CTGTCCTCCATCCACTCGCGGTAGGTTTTTGAGCGTACCTCCCTCTGTGTTGAGGTATTCCACCGAGAGTTGGAATGCTCGCACCACCTGCCTGAAAGTCCACCTCAATATGCCAGAGAGTTCTGTTGGGTCTGTTCGATTTACAGCCTGTTTGGCTTTCATACTTTCGGTGACCCATGCAGGTAACTGATTACTTGTAGTTCTAAACACCCACGTACTTTCCTCGTCACTTTGCAGATCACTCCCATGATCTGTGTACTTCCACGTGACCGGCGATTAAAGGGAACTTGGATGTTGTTTTTTGTTCCATTCGACTTCGGAACGACTTCAATGCAGGCATGCTCAAAGATTTTACTGGCTTAAGTTAACTAGTTCAAGTAGTAAGTATTCGGTATTTTTGTTCGGAAATTTGGCTGTGTAAACCTTAACGTTTGCAAAATCCCGCTCCAGACCGTCTCGGTTGCCACAGACGCCAATGCTCAATTCACTCACGTAGCAAGGACCATTTTGAACGAGGCTGCACTCCGATGTTTCTTCCTGAACTTTTCCTGTGGCTACCTCGATGCAAAAATATATGCTTTTGTCCTACTACTGAATAACAGTCGTGTGAGTAGTATACTATGATCGTTCATTCTCACTACGCTAGCTCTCGAAACGAAATCTTGAGGTGTGGGAAGCAGACTGAAGAACCAGACAAAGTGCTGTTGTGTCACGGTGTAGAAAGACAGTGCCAGCTTAACTGTTCACCCGTAAAAGTAGGTGATCAAGGTGTTTAAGAGTGTTCACTCCGAACACATGTGCATGTGTCCCATTCACATAACCTGTCTGTTTCTGCAAACATCGCCGGTTACTGTCAAGAATGGAAATAATTCAGCACAGGTTCACAGGAACCAAGAAAATATACTGTAGAGAGAACAACTAGGATCGACTACTTATCTTACATTTGAATAAAACACTAGGAAGATGTACATCATGTGATGTTATCCGGAGTAAGATTTCGTGTATTCGGATCACACATGAACATGTAACTAATTTTAAACGAGTCAAACTTCCACAGGGCGAAAGTTATGGCTTAAGGAATTAAACAAATGAACATAAAAACTGAGACTCAAAATTAAGGGAACGCCAACTACCAGGTGAGCTGCATCATCAACACAATTTGTTTTTGAACACACAGAGGGGACTGTGACGTTTGATAGCCAAAGCCCCAGCAAACTGGAGTATGGGTTTCCGTGTTGTTGTAAGAACGCCCTAACGAAACCGAACATCCGACAGAACCGACGTTGCAACTGCAGGACAATGAGCGCAAGTAACCCATCTCCGTCGCCAAATTGTTGTAAACCCTCCTAAACGATACGCTGGTTAGTCCTTGTTATCGTAATGCGCTTGACAGAATTCGGATTCTACACCCTGTTAATGATTAACGCGAAAATCTCGGTCCCGAAAAGAACCGCGACTGTCCCGTATTCGCTCCCAACGCAAACCAAAAGACGCGTTCAAAATATAGAGCTTTGTTCCACTCCAAACGTGTGCAATAACGACGACAATTTCAAATTATTTTTTGGGCCACATAATGTCCACACATTTCCACCACATCATGAGAAAGAGTTAGGAGCACACATGTGCATAGCGGCATGAAAAGTCTCCACCGATTTGAACAGTTCTGCTAGTTAGGACTGAGTCAAGTGGTTTTTTCTTCTTTCTCACGACGGATGCGCCCTGGAACGGTAACTGGATGGGCGCCCTAACACGGTTGCTCCAAAAAATCACTGGGACCGTGTCAGGAATTCTGACTCTGTGTCCTGTTTGTACTACGTGCCTTGCAACCGATAATGCTGGAATTATAGTTACCAGGTGCCTGGCGTTTCTAATCGACTTTTCAGCTATTTGGGAATGTGCACCTTGATACGAGCAGCCAGTTATCGGTTTGTTCTCCATATGTAGCTCATAATTCGACTACACGAATATTCGTATAAACATTTGAATATGACAGATGTAGACTGTTTATTCGTAACCAAAGGGATGGGGAGTTTTGTTTCGCTGTGCTATTCACAGTTTTGCAGCGTTATAGGTACTGGATACAGCGGCTGTTAGACACTTTGTTTGTCATTGTTGATCAGCTGTTTCCTAGAAACGGGAGTTCCAGATACACTTTCCTTTTCGGTACCATCGTTACTTATGTTGTTAAGATAATGGTACTGGTGTGCTTTCTAATAAGTTGCAGGAGGTACTCGTTGACGTGCAGAGTGTCTGTCAGTAAGCTTAGTTCTAGCTGTAGGTTGTCTTCTGTGCAAATCCTTTGTGCTCTGCGGAAAAGCTTCCGGACCAGGTTTCTCTTATACTGCACCAAACAGAAACTTTCGAAATGCATATAGTTTCTTGTCCAGATAGGTCTGCTGTGGACAGATCTTCCTATAGTGCAATCTGATCCTCGAGTGAACAGAATGTCCAGGTAAGGAAGACAGCTATTCACCTCGTTCTTCCTCGTTGACTTCAAGTTCAGGTGAGCTTGGTTGAACTTCCAGAATAACAAACTAGATTCACTTGAGCTCTCAAAACTAGTTAAGATATCATCTAAGTAACGTCCGTACAAAACCGATTTTGACAGGCATTTACATACCGTGGATTCTGCTCTAGCCATGAAGAAATCCTCTAGGAGTGAAAAAGTGGAGTTCCCAGTGCAACCCTGTCCACTTGTCGAAAACCATACTTCTGGAAATTGAACCTTACATTATGTGTACACAAAAGTAAGAATGATTCCAGTCCAAACATCGGGCTCGGAAAGGGTGCGCTGCCGCTTGCAATAAATTTTCAAATGCTATCAACTCTTTCACTAAGCGGAATGTTAGTAAACAGGGACGTCACATCAAATGAATACATCGGTTTGTCTAGGACATTCAAACCATTTAAGCAATTCACAAGTGCAACAGTGTCGTTCAGACTGTACTTACTGGATTGTTTTCTGATTGGCTCAAGCAAATCAACTAGCCGACGGGCTAATCTAGGCAGCGGTGCGTTGCACGTGGACATAATGAGCGAAATGGGACATTGAGTTTGTGGTTTTTGGGCAGTCTGTACAGATGCAGTGTGTGCGTGTCCATTGGCTCCATCAGCTTGCATTAATCAGCATTTGTCCTTAACTTCTCCAATACGCGGCAGGTTTCTGTTTCTATTTCTTGGACGTTATCGAGATTATTATCCGGCAGAAACCTCTGAGTGTCACTAGGAATTTCAAACATCCGTTTTGTTCATCAACATAAACACTGAGCCTTTGTCCGGACTTAACATCAAGTTTTCATTTTGTCTTATTTCATTCAAACTTTGGAACTGTTAGCAGTCTGTAACGCTTTTGCTTATGATTCTGATGTTGGTAGGATCGAGGTTTGTCAAACCATCAAAGAAAATTGAAGAACTCGAGTTACCTACCCAATTTGAAAATCTTTTTGAGTAATTTCAACAATCTTTGCCAAACCAAAATCGGTTAAAAGTAAAACTAGTGAACGTCTTCTATCGGTTTATTTTGTTCACTGTATGCCGGTTGTACTGGGGTATGTTGTGTACTTTGGCATGCTAGTGTGACGATGAATACCACAAATTACGATGCGCCTGTTTCTATGTTTGTAGCAGTCCATTTTGGAACTCATAGGTACATTTTTATATATATCTTAAATAACCCTCAGGTTTAAAAAGAGTTATGATTTTGAATTGTTTTAATGCTTTCTTTTAGAAACCCACAAATTATCATTTATTCTCTGATGAATCTACCGATTTTTTTAATATCACTATTGCTTTACATTAGAAACTCGAGCGTTTCTCCGTTCTACCTATCCCCCATCTTCTTTTGTACTCAGGTGAGCCCAATGTACCTTGGCTAAAAGATAAAATGCCTGTCTCTGCGGCTCCTTTTTGTGTATACTCATTTACTTGTTCCTGTGGAACTAGTTATGAGGGTCGCACGACCAGGTGTCTATCTGAACGTATCCGTGAGCATCATCCAGCCTGGATCAGCAGCGGAGTCATCAAGACAATTACAAGCGCGAGTGTTTCACACCTCGTTGTTAAACATCATACTGTCAACCTAGACCCCTGTTTCCGTCCGATTTACAGAGTTAACTCCAGTCACTCGAAAACTGTCAGATGCCGAATTTTAGTCACAGCCGAAGAGATTGGAATTCGATTAATAAATCCATCCTTAGGCGCACAAAAGCACTTTGTTCAGTCGTTGAAGTTGCCATGGCCAACCACATACACCATGACCGATCAAACCGTCTTGGTTCCAGTGGCGTCATATTAGTAACCTAATCGTATCAAAACATTGTTTCCGTGTGTGCCGATGACGCGTCTGACCTCACCCAAACTAGCTACTTCTTTTTGTCCGTTTCGCCCTGACAACTCTGTTTCATATTAATCGTTATGTAATTAACTTGATGATGAATAACCGAAAACGACTTTGTTCGCTACACTGTTGTTTTCTGGTACCTCCGTCCGTTGGTTTATGTATGCCTATCAAATGTATTTGTCTATCTTAGGTTATAAGGACGCGGTTGGAAATGCTTGAAATAGTTATCGATCCACTGGTACTGTTTGCAATATTTCTGCTAAGTTTTAAAATTGAACAGTTTGTTATTTTTGCTTAACTTTGTAGAATCACGGGACAAGATGTTTGTTGTAATTTTTTTTATTATCTAAGCATTAACAAATCAGATGCAGTAATGAAATTGAACATTGAGTGCGGTTTGATTAATAGGTAACGTGCTTCTGCTGTTGGTATTCACGCTTTTGGTTTCACTATCCTATGCAGCAACGCAGTGCGTAATTTGAACGCGTAGATTAATACTGAGTGCAGTATTTTCCACTATGTGTTTTATTAATAAAACTCATTAATTAAATAAGACATGACAGGAAATCGGCGTTCGCGGTTGTTGTAGTATGCAACTGTCAAGATTTTCAATGGAACAGGGAATAACTACCATATACGGATATATGGATGAGTAGGAACGAGCCACATTCGACGATTGAAAAACTCTCAGGCGATTGTGAATGTATTCTTGATACCTTTTTTTCCGCATCAAGCACCATTCGGAAATTAAACGAACTATAACAGTTATTAAGTAACTTGTTTGTCTTTTCACGCATCGTACCTTATACGCTATCGATCCATTTAGAGTTGATTTGCACCGGTCCGGATGTGGATTTGTTTTCTTGCCGCCTGTCAATTTTGGCAATAATTATTCCTTACGTTGTTTTTATAACCGTTGACCGGGAAACCGCATCATTCACTTAATCTGTTTTTATCTATTTTATGTTCAACCAATAACAACCTATTACTGCGATGAATTATGGGGGAGAGCTAGAACGCCTCTACTAGTTAAACTGGGTAAATGTCAATGCGTCTCTGAAGTGCTCTGAAGTTTCTGACTATTGCTTGACAAGGCTCCCTGATAAAGTAACCACAGGATCTGTAGCCTGGCTTCATTACACTGAGAAACGTTTCATCTGCGAAGACTCTTTCATAAACTTCTACTTACCACGGATTTATCCAGCGAATACAACCAGCGACAGATTTTAATTGGATCATCTCTGGGTATCGGCAACAATCAGCGAGTCAATTTGGAGCAGTCGGTTTGCATTGCAACATTTAAAGTTTCCGACTACTTATCGGTGTTAAGTAGTAGTCAAATAGCCACTTATTTCGGCTGTCCTGGAATTGTCGTTCATTGAGAGGTGGCGAGTTTCTAGTCTTTGTAAAGGCACACACCATACTGCTTCCGGTAATCGATATACCGATCTCTGATGAGCTGTTACGAGAGCGAAGCTAATGTCGAATTCTTCATTCGAGATAAAATGACCACAAAAACTGGCATATATTCAAACTGACGAGTAGTCAGGGACTTGTTCTTTTTTCAAGTTGAACGTCACACACAATTGATCGCAGCTTTCGCATTCCCTTGGACTTTCCGGTCGGCTTCTTTCGAAAGTGGTCGACTGGAAAATCTATGAAAATTCGAAGGCTTTTAAAGACTTTTATAGCATTTTATTTTCACGGATTTCAGCAAAACTGCTGTTATGAGCAAGGAACACGGATCGCTCAAGGGTTAGATATTCTGGAAAGCAACACTTAGGTTATGCGTTTCAAAATGACAACAAACAAACACACTCATCTGCCTAAGTTACTGGTCCCAGAATGTCACGGTTATCACAGACGCCAATGCTCAGTTCCTACATGTACAAAGAACCATTTCATGCGATGCTGAGCTCTGATGTTTCTTCTCATATTTCTTTCGCGGCTACTTCAATGTCAAAATCCATGCTATCGCCCCACTACTGAATAGTAGTGATGTGATTAGCGTAGTACGATCGCTCCTCCACACTACACTACTAAGGTTATCCAGATTTACAAGTGGACTTTCTTTGTTAGTCAAAACTGTGCCCATTATTTCAAAAAAATTTCACTCATGTTTCAGCAGTAATCTCCGGTTGCTGTGCTCTTGGTAAGGGTTTAATATATTACACCGTAGCCAATCGTTCCTAATCAGTCTGTAAACACACGCTAGCTTTCATTAGAAAATGTTATGCATTCACATGTAGTAGCCATAATGCATACAATTTCTTCGTATGTAGCACCCTTGATATGCAAAACTCCCTAAAATGTTCTCATAAGCTGCGTGTCCAAATCCGATTGTATTTTCTTGTGATAAATATTCTTTTCCGTAAAAACCCGATCATACATTTTTATATCATTTGTGTGTGGGAAATCTCTTAATCTGGACACATTCGTTGCAGCCAGTTTCAGACATTTCGGCATGGTGACAGTCTAGAACTATAACACTCGAAGTGAACGGGTTTAGAATTTAAAACAGTTCGTTCCCTTCAGAAGTTTGAACAAAAACCGTCAGAACACGAAAAATGATCAATGCAAGCATTTCGTATTGACTCATCAGTACCAAATTTACAATAACATGAAACAGTTTTTTTTATGTTGGACAGTTAGGGGTGAGTGAGATGGAGAGTCGATTGATGGGTTAGGAAAGGCCCTGTGGGTTCAGAAACAGTTGTTCGTGAGCTCGACCCTAACCTAGAGTTAGTGACCTTTCTTAACTCATCGATCGACTATCCATCTCACTCACCCCTAACTACTCAATATAAAAAAAAACTGTTTCATGTTATTGTAGATTTGGTACAGATTGGTCAATAAGAAATGCTCGCATTTATCAGTTTTCGTATTCTAACTGTTTTGTTTAAAGTTAGGAACTGTCACATTTGCTTGTTGAGGTGTCATTCTGTTATAAACCCCTCTAAACAGTACGCTGGTTCGTCCTTGTTATCGTAATGCGCTTGACAGAATTCGGATTCTACACCCTGTTAATGATTAACGCGAAAATCTCGGTCCCGAAAAGAACCGCGACTGTCCCGTATTCGCTCCCAACGCAAACCAAAAGACGCGTTCAAAATATAGAGCTTTGTTCCACTCCAAACGTGTGCAATAACGACGACAATTTCAAATTATTTTTTGGGCCACATAATGTCCACACATTTCCACCACATCATGAGAAAGAGTTAGGAGCACACATGTGCATAGCGGCATAAAAGTCTCAACCGATTTGAACAGTTCTGCTAGTTAGGACTGAGTCAAGTGGTTTTTTCTTCTTTCTCACGACGGATGCGCCCTGGGACAGTAACAGGATGGGCGCCCTAACACTTTGCCTGATTGATTAGTTAGCCAAATGTTCTTCGAACTTGTCTCTCTTACAAAGGAATGGTCGAAAGAGGTCTGTGGTGTATTAAGTGCGTCCAAGATCATCCAGCCTAAAGCCAATGAATATATTTTCATGTTTATTTTCTACTGCCCTGTCACTCTAAGAGTACAAAAGAATGTGGACAATCTAAACCAAAGGTTTCACATTAAGGGTTTACCTAATAGGTCGCTGTTTTATAATATTATTCTGCACGCGGATTGTGAGATGAGTCATGTAATCAGTTGGAACTACTGTTCTGATTATCGTGACTAGAACGGCTTATTTTTTGCTTCATATGAGCTCCGTGCAATTTTAGTCAAGTTAAAACTAATTGTGTAGCAAAACCGTTTATAATCTATCTTCAGACATCGTGTAACCGCAAGCTGTCCCTGCACTGGTCAGAATAAAACCTATTCTTTAGCGTACGGTCAGCAACATTTTCACTCTGTCCTCTATGGACTTTAGCACTAATGTACCCTACCTATTTGAAGACCTGCTATTTTGCCCAACCGATCGATTCTCACACGATTTTCTCCCTCATCTCAGGTCAAGTATGATGTGTTTGGTAACCTTCGTTTCTATGTGCAGTTTGAAAAAAGACTAGTTAAGGAGATATTACAGGAAACTGATATCAGCATGGCTCACCTGAATGTTCATCTATCCAGACAATTTACGTTTGACTGCACGTCCGCGATCGGCATACAAGCAAGCATATTGAAAATTAGAGAAGTCCAAGTAACACGGTAACAACGTGAGTGACGATGAGCTACTTGGTTTGGAACTCAATGCTACTCTGAAAGAAGCTCAGTAAGCATTGTGTCAGATGAGAAAAGCTGACTGGGACGTCTGCGAAGCGATTACAGCTGCAAGCACTTGTATTTTCATAAACTTATCTGTTGGAGAGATTCGTTGGATACACCATTAAGTCTAACCCAATTATGCTAACGGAAGTGCCTGCGAAAACGCTTAACAATCAGTGCCTACTTTATGGTATTATGTGAGTAAAATGTCTGGAAACTATCATTTTCCATTGTCACACACTTAACGCACTTACCATTGTGTTTAGACGGGTAGACATCGCACAAATTAACGACGATTTCAGTGTGTTAGGTCACAGCCGAATTTCGAGATGATTTTTGATCCAATGGTTACGGAAATCTGTAAGGTCCTGTTTGCCTGTGGTGCACATAGATCTTTCTCAACGACCAAGATGAGCCAAATCAGATAGTTTTGTGGAATAAATGAGCACTTGATTGGACTGGTCGTAGCTACCGTACGATGCATTGATATTCAGCAAAACACACGGCATCATGAACCCACTTCCCATAAGCACTGTGGAAGTCCTAAATAGCAAACAGTACATTGAAACTAAACTTACCGTTACGACAAATTAGATCAACGCGGAGGTCACACATGAATCAATCCACTAGTTATTTTATTTCTACAAATTCTTGCACGTGTTACAAAAGAAGACAGTTGTTTTCCCATTGAAGCTGTTGGCCAAATTTTACTTCTATGTAGTTTCCTCAAAATGTCCCCCACAATCACAAATACATTGGGAACAAAACATCAATTTCACGGTTGCTAAATTTTTCAATTCAATTTTGCATACATTCGTTTCTGGTATACACTTTGTTGTAAGGTAACTTACTCGTACGCAGGTGGAACTGGTTAGAATTGAGATGTGGATATCAGCTGTTAACAATTAAGCAACTGTGTGTTATTCTTCCAAGTACAGGAAGAAACGACTCTCCATTCAAAGCGAGTTTACACAGGGTTAAACAGTTTGTTACTTCCGGATGTTGCATGTCAATATTCTACGTCGTGTATAGCAACCTGTCAACACAGTGAATATTCCTGCTTAAAATATAAACATTGCTCACAGAACATCGTTTATTTTGCAACATGCCGAAGTTTCAGACTTCCCCAAGGGTGCCACCTGTGGTGGGCTTGAGTACACCGTTACAAACGAAAGGTGATCGTGGTTTGAGTACGATTGTTTTTAAGTCGCAATATTCAATTTCGAGTAGTTATCATATCTGTCTGGTTATTCCGTAATCTTTACTTTCTCTTCCAAGTGGCGAAAGACAGTATGATAATTTCACACTCCTTTTTCTAGATGGTTTGCAAGCCAAATGCACATTACTGCAAAATTCACTTTGAACGACCGACTGGTTAAAATGACTTCACTAACGCCCACTCTTAGCAGTGCATTTTGAGTACTAAATGTGTGGAAAAATCTTAGGTGAATAACGTTTCACGAAAAAAAATCGTAGATTTTCAAAACCAACTATGGAATGTAATGGATTTTCTTCGTCGTTCCGAGTTATTTTGATTGTTGGTATTAATACGTCTTCAGTAAACGTACAGCATTCGTCTTTGAAATCCGAAATTTTCCGCATCTCATCAAGTTTTGGGGACAGTAACACAACGGTTGTATACAAGTGTATGTGAAATTAATTTTTGTGTGGAGCATTGTGTTTACGTACTTCAACTGATTAGTATTCTGATCTTCATTTCTAGCTGCTTGCCTTTTGCAAATATGTACAGCGCTCTTGAGGGGCTGCGTACGGAAATGTATGCACTGGTGTTGGGATCCAAGAACGCGCATGACACAAGGGTTATTTTTTAGACAGAGCAATACACGGGTTAAGCATGTAAACCAAACCTGACACAAAAACACTCACTTGCACGCTGTATTCAGCCTCAGACAGTCTCGGCTACCACAGATGTCAGTGCTCAGTTCCATTGAGTAGCAGGGACTGTTATGGGTGATGCTGCACCTTGATGATCCTTCTTGCAGTCTTCTTGTGGCTTTGTAGGTTGTCAAAAATATGCCTGCTACTGAATAGCCGCGGTATCAGTAGTATATTACGATCGCTGAACTCCACTGCACTGGTTATTAAGTAATTCCCTGGTTAAGCTACAACGAGTTAAAAACCAAAAGAGTTATCGGTTTCGCAACGTTTCGACCTTCTCGGAGAGCTTTTATCAAGCGATTTAAATCAGAAATCTCGTTGTGGCTTAACCAAGGAATTACTTAATAATGAACATCAGCACAATGCACAATATGTTTTCCCATATCCGTTCCATTTGTGATTCGGAAGTACTAACTTTCGTATGTACTGATCTTCGAGATATGCTGTGCTGCCTGCTAATGTGCTACCTCCTACAAAGAAAGATGTGAAATAAATACCAAACGACCTATTTTTATCGGTTGCATTTGGTGGAATATTGGTATGTCATTCAGGTCTATTGATTTATGAGTCATATGTGATCCTTTGAGGAACTAACTGTTTCCGGCGGTTCATAATAGTGAATAAAATTGACTGGGTGGCAATAAAACGAAGCATTTTCCGCAGTCCTCTATCTGGTCAAAATAACCACAGATGTGACACCATGCACTATCGTATGAGAAATCACGTACACCTGGAAACATGTTTATCTTATTGAAACATTTCGCGTCAATCACTAAGACACAACCTGACTGTACGGCGGCACATTTGAATTATGGCCCTTGAATCATAAACTTATTCAGTGTTTCTCGGAACCACGGCTAATCCCCCATATTTACCCTGGCCATGTAACGTAATCTTCAATTACCGTCCTGTATTGACTCAGCTGGATGCATGGATTGTCATCTTCAATTTTATATACTGTCTAAGTGCGTTTTGTAAAGCCACGTCAATTGGCTTGAGAAAGAATAACGAGAAACAGCTGGTTGTCACACTACATGTTATGGGTTTCGAATGCGGTCGATTAACTGGTGAGGGCTGTTGTTCATGTTTCCCATAGCCGTTGGGATCTGACCAGTTGGAGTTAGGTGGACGATGCTTTTATGTTTTCTGTTCCTACTTTATTCGATTTACACGAATTATGGTAGATGAGGGTGGAAACACAAACAGTAAAAGGTAATCCATTTTTAAGGAAGCATACCCGCAGGTAGCGTTCGGATATAGTCAGTGCTGTCCGTTAGGGTTGACACGAGTACCACTCATTATTTTTCCATTAAATTGGCTTTCAAAAAATTGATAGAACCCGCTGTGATGGCAGTTTTGGGTAGTGCTGTATGATATGGGCTGACCTCAACTGAAAATCAGTTTCCTATACATAATACCGCGTCCATTCGATGTTCAGGTTCCAGTGAAATTTCATCCATAATTACTGATAACGGTCTGTTGGCGTTGAACCATGGAGGACATTTTTGCCGAGGATGGACCAGTTCCACGAAGGTTCCCAGCATATTTCGAAGTGTTTACTGCTGCCAACCCGTCTGAGCAAGAGTTTTCGTAAATCCTCATGAATTACCTTACTGAACAATGTCAAAAGTCGTCATGATTTTAAGATAGGATGGGCAAGTACGCACGTTATGAAGCACATGTTTCAGATACCAATGATTATGTAGGCAAATTCGATCAGTCCTTTGGTGACAAAGAACGCAATGATACACTCACGCGTATACACCGTTCACACCTGAATACCCTCTGCCCACCTTTTCGACTAATGAATGCCTTTCGTGTTCACTCCACTACAAAATTGAATTTGAAGATGCACTATCGTTTTGTGTTCCTTCAGAAAATGTCATTTTTCATTTCTGATTGTCCCTATGTTTGTTCAGAGTTTCTGTTTTCTACCCAACAGATAATTGGATGCTTCTATTCAGTTTAACGGACAACAGCGGTGGTTTTTACTCAGGTTTAGTAAATATGTGTTGTGCATCGTTCATTTCGGTCAATTAGGTTTTCAATGTGCCTACTTACGAACGAGTAATTGTCTGTGTTGATTCTGGTAGGCTAATTTCCTGCCTCGTTAGAAGTTCATTATGACCTATTCAGTTCGTTAGTTTGTCAGATTTACACGTAGGTATAGCAATCTTTTCCTCCTAGCAACTAAAACATAACTTACAAGCTTGGAGGCACACCGATAAATCAAATATGTGACTAGTAAACTTTGAAACAGGTATTAACGATTGAGTAAACATTAATCTCAAATGGTCAATGTGTTCTAACGATAGTTTGAGGATCACTTTGTTCACCAAATTACCCTATTTTCGTGGCAACTAGATGAAGTCACAAAAAGAATACCAAACAACTTCATAGAATGAAAACTCCTCGTTTCCTGTTAGAGGCACACCAACGTCGCGGACGATTTCTTTTTGTGGACAAAACTCCCAAACACACATGTGGAATAGTTCCAATTTCCAACTCAAGCACTACTCAAAGAGTAATTGCGCCAACGAGAACGGACCTTTTCTAACCGAATTTAGCCAAACTACTTTACAAGGTAATCCACAGTGATTTCATTGCGGTCCAAAAGAAACCTATCTCCGTCGATGGCCCTACACTTTTACGTATTTATTCATGTATCTTCACGCCACCCATGAGCTGATGTGCGTTTCTGTGCTCTGACAATGCGTATGTTTTCTACGTGCGCTTCGTCTTAGTTTGTTCTGACTGGCCTCATTCGATTACATTTTCGAACCGTGCTTTGGATATATCCGTACAGTACGGATATTCTCCATTGTTTTGGATTTACAACGTCGGACTGTTTTTCTTTCCGGATACTCACGCGTGTAAAACTTTACCTTGTCAACTACAACGTAGCTCTTGGTACCATACAAAAGTGCATTTCAAGCCCTTTCCAATAACAT
>LUCH01000448.1:35615-48263 GCA_013368495.1 Paragonimus heterotremus
GAGCAGAGAGTTATGAGTTTGTCTTTTATGAGCACACCAGCAAGTATGTCAGTCAAAAGAATCTACAAGAACAGTAACTTCAAATACGGTATAGGTGATGCTTTCCAAACGAGGCAAACACAACGAAATTCACAGAGAGGGTTAAGGGGAAAATGATGCTTGGGCAGATGATTGACATTAGTCAACGATCAACTGAAAGTTGTTCACAGGGTTGATCACTGCAATGGAAAATTGTTATAGTCAGCCTATCCTAGTAGTGCCTCAACTAATGCAACGTTGCCGTACGTCTGCATAAGGGCAGTGCAGTTCATACAAAACATGTTTTTCGATTCCTTACAGTCTAATTTCTGCAAACGGTTCGCCGTTTCGGCTATACTAGTCTGGTTGCACTCCCAATATAAGCGCTTTTAACTAAATGGATAGAAATGATTATGATAGTGTCCTTCTTCTTTCATTCTGCAGTTTTAATCAGACAATCTGCCTAACAGAAAACACGTTTTGCTCAAGACAGGAAAAAGTTATGTAGTGTAGGTTATTAAAATTTCGTTTTTTTCGTACGTCTCGTGAATACATATACTGAAGTCATGTTGAAACAAACACCAATTGAATTTGAATTGAACTAGTAAGAGTACAGTCAGTTCACTGACAATAACACTGTGGACGTCAGGACAAAGTGGTTGGTATGAGTTACTCATCACAGAACTGGTGAATGCCAAACGCTAGGGGTTTTTTTCTTGCTTAGCAAGACAATAAATGATGTCTAACTATGTGATCCGTATTGATGTCGCGCTTAGCAAGATAAGAAGTCGCAGTATTGTGTAATTCCTTGCAACAAACACCTGTTCTGTAATCCCTTCAATTAAATTTCAGTTTACCTGGACACTTTGTAATTCATCACAATTTCAAGTGGGCTTGTAAATTATGTGAGAATCGGTCTGGTCCAGTGAATTACAATCAGAAACATGGAAATTACCTTGCAAGTTAGGACTAACCGACGCAACTCAACACCCGGGTAAATAGAACTTAAAGTTCATGAGAACGTTTTATTTACGTTGTTAGTAAAACAATAAACGCTAAAGAACAGATTTTCATTTTTAAAACTACCCTAGTCAGTAGTCCAACAATTGGTCAATTGAAATGTATTGTAAAATGCTAACCGTAGGCTGGTTTAAGACGTACAGAACAGGGTTTGAACCATGCCCTACTTGCGTAGGTGTCGGCCACCTTATGATACTCGTAGTAAGTTGGAACATTCAGTGTTGACGTCAGTGTGATAAAATGCATGAAAAACTTTGCTATTATCAAAACTTGATTTCTATAATATTGACTGGTTTAATCGTGAAAAGACGTTTCAACTGTGCTTGAAGTGGATCGCATCAGATATTCTTGACAGATTCGTTATAGACAGAGTTACGATTATTGCAATACATACCACGACGTTCAGTCTTTCCTGGGAAAGTATTGATCAGAATCAGATCCAATGGACTGCACATAGCCAGTTCACATTTGTGTGTTTTGGTTGTATGTGACCAGTGGTTCTATGTTTACGAGGGATGAAAATACACCATACTATAACATTATAACAAGGTTTTTTTTACTGTACTGACGAATCAGATCAAACACTCTGTGTTGCTTATAATTACAATACTTAGTATCACTGAATTTAAGTAGTTTCTGTAGTCTTTTGTGTTATCTGACAAGAAAATACCCTCACTGCTTCTTTGGAAGATACCACTTCCGAGTCCAAGATCAGTTAACAAACTCAAAGCAGTGCAATAGATACCATCAGGTTACATCCGATCAACTCTCACTACATCTGGGTTGTGTTGAAGTGGGATGGTCATTTATTCTAACGTGTGACTGAGCAGTTGTTCAACCAAACAGGGGATATATTTTTAATCATTTCAAGGACGCTGTTGTGTTGTTGACAGATAGTTATTTGAAAATAGATTGCGAACGTGAGTTAAATGAAACTGCCTAAACTTCTTCGTCTCCTATTCCAAAAAGTAGGGATAATTGGCAACAGACGTAATACAACCAAAAATATGGCAAACCATCTCCGTTATTGGATTCTAGAAGATTCTGCTGTATCATTTAAGCTATACTTGAGAAATGTAATATGTTCCGCAAAGACGGAAGCTGGAAATCAAAAACTGGAAAGATTTGTTGTACCACACTTTTCCCGTAATTCCGACAATTTTCAAATACCGTTTTGAAAACGAACAGAAATAATCAAACTTTCCACATAGAGTCACATTTCAAGATAAGCCTTTTTCCATGAGTAACGATATTTTTGAATATCAGTGCTGTTCGGGATCGTCAGCAATAATTGCAATTCTTTTCGTTAAAATGTACAGTAACTGTTCATCCAATGTGCGTACGTGAAACTTGCCACCAACCTAGAAGCAGGTCTTGCATTACTGACGACTTTTATCCCGTACATACATACGGCATAGTGAAAATACCATTAAGTGTTATTGGTTTATCATTGACCCACAGTTTATTTCAATTATCCGAAGAACTCGGCAATATATACATCCTGACGCCGTGAGGCATACTATTTTAAGAGAGTTTTACTAAAATTATTTATAGGATGGAATTATAACGGTACAATGATAATGGAATTCCTTGAACTGGT
Organism: Paragonimus heterotremus; assembly: GCA_013368495.1. Taxonomy (NCBI): domain Eukaryota; kingdom Metazoa; phylum Platyhelminthes; class Trematoda; order Plagiorchiida; family Troglotrematidae; genus Paragonimus; species Paragonimus heterotremus. The sequence goes on from LUCH01000448.1 coordinate 38,254, forward strand.
AGTTCTTATTGTCACGTTTGAATCAAGACCCTATAATAAACCATTTCTATAGTCTTGTGTTTTCAGGTCGGAGCTTTATCGGTGACCGTGGAACATGAGTAATGGTCACATGTAGGAGATGGCAGACATAGTGGATTATGGGGGTTGAGAGAAAGACTTGGTGAGATTCGGGTCACTTGATGCATTTTACCGACAGAACAAAAAACCTTTTCGTTTTTCTGTTAACATTTTCTATTATCATATCAACCGCTTACACACTATGGACCATTTAAGTAATTATTTTCATATATATCCAGTGACGAAACTCCCTGGAAGTCCCATTCAAACAATGTCTTTTTGCTGCGTTAATGGAAAAGACATTCATATTATTAACACTTAATCGTTACTAATCTTAATCACACAAGAATTCCTGCAAATGTGAAACCGAACATGGTATGTGGTATATTTTCGGAGATTCTCATCATTATGGTGGTTCCAGTGGCTGGACACGTTAATCTGGCTTATACACCTCAATGATGGTATTAATCAGCAGGAGAAATATTCTTTCGTCATTCTGGATACCTCTTTCAATTAGCAAGTTATAATGTGTAGGCTGTCGACCATAAACCGAAGAGAATGCATTTTTGTCAGTTAGACAGTTCCTCACTCATTTCTGAATAACACTACAATCAAACCGCGAAGAGGTAGGCAACAAAAGATCTCTGCATTCGAATATAAAAGAAACCAATCAGTAGAATATAGTAAAGTAATATCTGCTCACAAAACGTTTACACCATCCGTCTATTGTCTTGTGCCGTAGAATAAGTTTTAATTATACACGAATGGTATACAGGACAATTGCAGTGCGTTTAAGATCGAACGAAAATTCACTATTTCCTAAAAAATATGTGTGCCATCGGTAACCATGTATGGAATCAATGTCCGGCTTCATTGTTGAAACAAATCGGTTAACAACCGTATCATCCTTCAAATCAAATGACTATTATTGACTCGTTTTGAATGAACTACACTGTGGAGTCCAAAATTTCGCACCACTTCAGAGATAGACATAAGTATACTGTATGCATCCTTCACCACAAGGTTTTTCTCAAGTTGACGGGTGCAATAAGTGGAAAGTACATCTGAATGAACTTGCTCGATTTGAACCATCAGTACTTGTCGAGATTGCTATAGCAATTAAGAGGTGAGAGTTGACCTAGACATGAACAAATCAGCTAAGCAGTTCGATTATTTAATGTTCTACTCCAGGTTCTCCGCTCCAAAACACAGTGTTAGGGAACAAGACGGACTTTGAAACCTCAAGCTCTAAGTTATGATAGTATGCAGTATTGGAACGGAAGAATTGAAACGGTTTTTAATTAATGAACTAGTAAATGAATAGTGAGGCTGTTAGGTCAAGTTTGAAGGTATGTGTCAAACTAAATTATAAATCGTGCGTTAGTTACTTGAAAGTGAGAAACAATATGATAACTCTTCAAACTGATGTTCACTCATGTGTATTGGCTTAGAGAAGCGGACACATACATTGTGACGTTGTAGCACTCACTACAGAATCCTTCCTAACTGCAAGAGTCCTCCATGTTGAATACATCATTTCAACTCACGATTTCAAAGAACAATGGGAAACTATGCGATTTTGGACATGTCGAAGAGTAGTGCTCTCCATCTCGTAGTTGAGAGCTGAATTGGATATTGCCAGCAGTTTGACTCAAAAGTGGCTAAAGTTTATGACCGAATTTGTTATGCTAATCTAACCAGTGATGTGATACAAACAGGAGGAAGGTTCTGCTCACTTTCCCCCAGACAATGCTGATATGACTTGAAAAAACAGGTCGCGTGCTGGAGTCGTAGTCTAACACCTAAATGAGCAGACCTTTCTTCCGAATATAACTGGAAACGTACGCGTGCACACAATAAAACTCAGTATATGTTCGACGAGCTGATGAAATTTGTACCTTGTGCAGACCATTTTGTTTTGAACGTCACCTATGTTGCAACAAAATATGAACAGGCTTTCAATGTCACTGGTATTTGCCAAATTGATCGCTAACAATAAAAAACTGACAAACCAAAACCTACTTTGCCTGTCCACAACGCTGACACCTGACGAGTTGTGATATTTACATACAACGGTCTGTGCACACTAAGAGCTTAATTACACATTTGCAATGAAACATGTTCATCCCCGAAAATGGGCAATGACGGATTTAGCTCCATCTCTGCTGACACATACGGAATACTAAATATCCAAAAACTGTTTGCTCTCAGGAGGAAATAATCATTTGTTACTGACGAGTAGGTTAACAGATTTGATTAAGTAAGAGACCTAATGAGGCAGAACCAAAGGGCCGGCTGGGTTCGAATCAGTGAAAGAAATAGTAGGACAAAACGCAGCAAACGCTCCAACACACGTAAACAATGTCACATCTTTCAGCTCCTGGTGCGACCGCGTTACTGAGCTGGTAGGGCGTTCACCACGGTTGGGCATACTATTCCTACCACTCGTTCGAATCCACACCAACCCCTAATTCTTCACAACTGGGTCTCTTCTAAATTAATAGATATCCGATAGAAATTAGGAAAACGCTGTGTCTGACCCTCATACTGGTTTATTGTTGTCCAAATTTCCGAAGAAGTTACCAATAATAATAGTAGGTTATTATATCGTTGATTCTGTGTGACATTTTTAGTTGAAGGTAGAAAAGTTTGTTGTTAAGTGTGTGGTCACACCGAGATAGTACGCAGATAATTTTTACCGAAGTGATCTGTGCATAAACTAATTGTTGATGGAATGCTTGCTTTATTTACTCCTGTAGTGACAATAGGACTCAGCTTTGACATTTTCACATTTCCGCTGTTCCGTACTCTGATGATATGCAAACAAAAACAGTACTATTGAATCAGTGCTATCAAACGTTCGCATTCAGAATGATAGTTCATTCTGACACGTTTATGCCGTAGAAATATCTTCACAGATGTATACGCATTCGTGATTTGTATTGTCTGGCAAATGGAGGCTAAAGCATTGTTGAGGGATGGCGGATTCTGCTTGCAACAAGACGTTCGTTAGCGTGAATCCTCTTTGTTGAATAGTAACTTTAATACTGAAGGAGTACTGAGTTTTGAATGAGCATAAAAGCAAAGCAACCTCTTCTAAACATCCAACCTGCTGCCAAATTTCGAAGTGAAGTGAAGTATTGGGTCAACCCGTCAATGTGGGGATGTGTTCAATCAAGCAACATTTAAGATACGCAGCCGAATACAACAAATCAATGACTATGGGTAAAAAGTTATGTTGCAGCAGGTTCCAAGCTAGTCTGATTCATGTAAGATGATCGATTCATAGGCTGTTACAAAAGAGGGAAAGACCTTTGCTTGTGTGTTTCTATCTCCCTCTCTCACTGATCGGTGAAAAATTATATTTCATGAGTTATACATGTAAACAAAAAGTGATTGGTTGTGTGTACTATATTTCCCAATTCTTCCTAGGACACATTTATCTCAGTTCTTCTTTTGCAAAAGAAAATTCTATGAAAAAACCGCTAGATACCGTTTATTTATGCAAGCAAATTACTGAACGTGAAAGGACTAAAAAATCATAGCAATCAATGGAAAAAATCAATACCGTTCGAAGAATGTTTTGAAGGCTGGATTAAACTTTGCGATGAACCATATTTACCAGAAATGCGCTGCAGATATATGGTGTTACTTTCCATGAAAAGCCCTTTGTACATTAACAGAAGACTTAGCAGGTACTTTTTTCATATGTAAGCTCTCCTATAATTACATTTCTTGAGAGTTTTTCAAACAACCATACACAAGTGGAAACCACAGAACTCAAAATACTGTTTCATTCCGTGAGTATCCGGAATGTCTAAACGGTAGAGAGGAATGACTTGTTGTTAAAACCAGTGAACAATTCTAGTGGCTTCTGAATTAACTGAAGGGTAGGGATCATAATATGTGTGAAAGTTCATATGAGACATCCGTTTGCACTTTGGCACTGAGAAATATTCGGCACTTACAAAGCTGGCTTTTATGAACCTGATTGAAAACAACACTGACATGTGTACATATCAAAACGTTTGTCGTGTAACAAGACATCTTTAAGGCACGAAGGTGAAGAAACAAATCAAAAGCAGTCTCCAGCACATTGCACAACGGATCAGGACGCGGTTCACCTCATCCGATTCTGTATCACGGTGATTACACAGACTATAGAGTACTTGTGCCTTCCTGGCAAGAGTAACATTCAAGATAGTTCTGCTAAAAGTCGAGATGAAAATCTCTATCATTGATGATGGTCCAGTGAATTTCATTCATAGAAATGTGTTTTGGAATAAGCTGTTTCGGGGAATGTCAGCCATATATAAACGATTGTATTTTTGCAGATTATTTTTGTAGTATCAGTAGCATTTCGAAATGAGTTTTTTCAATAAGAAACTCAGAACAACCCGGGCTTAAAATATGAAATTCAGTTTTATCGGCAAATCTGCATAGAACATAGTTCAGCTATATATAGTTGACCATCGTTAATATATAGACCTAGTACGAACTAAGTGTACAAGTTGTTATATGAAACTATATTCAAAATAAATCAGTTACAGACATACCGTCAAGTAAACGTGGACGGCGGTGAGCACAAAGATCGTTTCTCTTAATAATGGATATATATATAAATCTGTACGACCCACTTTTTCCAGTTACCAATTGGGATGATGGTGCGTGGGTGGATTGGGCAAACAAAACTGACAAAGATTCGCCTGAGTTTGCTTGAGACGAACAAGGGGGAGGGATGGCGATTGGAGCAAACAAACTCACCAAACCCTCTCAACAACCAGACTTGATTGTCTTGTGTAGTTAGAATCCATCCAGGTTTACACAACTGATGTTTGTACTGTAGATGGTTCAAATGAACAAATTTTCATAGTACACCCTGTGTGCGTACGCTTTTCCTTGCAGTAGTGGTTATGCTACAGGTCATGCTTTAATTGTATAGACGCATTTTTTGTTAGCAGAAACTGAAATTATATATTTTTCATTTTGGAACGACTTCGTGTTACAGGAACATTGAATGTATAAAATGGACACGACGTTCTTCAGGTTCAGGTTTTCATGTTCGAATAGATGTTCTGCTCAGCTAGTTAGTACACGAAACACCAAGCTCAAATTTCAGACCTTATAGTGCGTATCTTTGTTACTGTCGAGACTTGAACTCTCGCTCAAGTGTTTATATGCAACCGCTTTCAGTATTGCATCGCTTTCTCACCTTTAATACATCTGAATTATAGTTACATAAAAGTTCATTGATTTTTGTCAGAATAACTGTCGATCACTTTGTGTATGGACATTTAACGCAGATGAAAACATCTATCTACCTTCCCTGGATAAAAAGGCAGAGGATGTGACGAATAGTCACCAAATTGTGAATAGTGTACGAAATGACAATAAGTCATGCCAACCAATCGAAGAATTACAAGTCACTAGTGAACGTAAGTGATACTGACAACCTCACTACACGGAACACCAAGTGTATGTGTGATTGATTTCGGGCACGCGATTGATCACTATTGCATTCGACATTTATTACGACTGTAGCATACAATGAACTGGTAAAAACCTGAATGCTATGAAAACAAGGCCTTGATTGTTTAACAGCAGCATACACAGGGAAAGTGTCGAATAATATCAGGTTTCTCAGTAAGCTAGTAAGAGCACTAAGGACTGATAGTTTTTGCGGTTAGAAGCAGAGTATAACATTCGGCTCCCAACTACTTCAAAGACTTGATTCAGACAAAAGATCACGTTTGTACCGAGTAACTTTCGCCCGTCAAATCTGCTGTACCTTGTACAACTTTGTTGCTTGGTCAAAAAAGGCGTGGACGTCGTAAATCAATTTTTTGTTATGAAGTGTGCTTCCAGGTTCAGGCTGACCCATTCCTTGGGACTTGGGTGGGCAGTGTTTGTGCGAGCTGTACCGAACAGCTTATGAGATCTCTTCTCAAGGGAATTTTGTCACTTGTGAATAAACATTAGCGCAGCAACTGAAATAACTGGACTTATGAATGAGGTATTTTATCAAATGAAGACGTTTAAACTCCAATCTGTAACAGCCTGCTTTTACTCAGAAAACGTTCTAGCTCATAAGGGATCCGAAACTAATGACATAAAATGTGACGAGTGCCCTTGGTTAAATCACCTGGAGAAGATGTTTAGTGAAAGCTGAAGTTGAAAAGGTGAAATCTGACACTTTGTAAGTCTAACTGTTTTGTATTCATTTAATGTATGTTTATCTGGACCGTGTCGTGTCTAGTCTGAAACTTGCTTAGCTCTTATATTGTTTTTTAACCTTCTGATTTAATACTCAGTGGCAAGTGAGATATGTTTTCTGATTCCACTTTATCGGTTAGTGTGATCCTGTCTCACATAACAGAAAGCTATTCACTACATAGATGAACTTGTCTGTCCCAACAATGAATACGTTCGGTGTTGATCTCTGGAATCAGAATGCTTTCAATTAGGACGCGTTTGTCATAAAAGTACCGGACGACGATTTATCCTCTCAAAATATTGCTAAACAAAAACCAGTCAGTTCTTTGTTTTCTATCAAACAATATAACTTACGCTTCTCTCTTTGAACATCCTCCTTCACTATCTGACCAAAAGACTGAACCGATTACAGAAAATGACCTGCGGCAAACAATTACATCGACCGTTGACGTCCGCATCATACCAAGGAACTAGTTATTCAGTAGAAAATGATTTGATCGCAACATGTTGGCTCCCTCCGCTTACTTCAGTTATATTTATAAGGCCAGTCAGTAAAAGGCCGTCAGTGTCCGATTGCAAAAGTCGTAAATAACACTGTTTTTTGCACGATAGTTTTCAAATGTACGTGTACTTTGGGATAAGAAAATTACGTTTAACAGAAGCTTACACAAAGTACAAGTGCTTGCCTCATAAAAAGCAACTGAGAACCTTTGGCAGGCTGCGCTGCATAATCCAGTTCAGTTGAAGTATTGCTGTGAATATCCTGAGCATTGAGTTTTTCTTAGGACGTCAGTGCTCCGTGTAGCGTTATTGCTTATAGAAACGTGCTGATCTTCTTAGCAAGAGAGACACTCATAAGTTATGTGAGACATGGCAACTATCAAGAAACCCAGTTACAAAAAATGGGGGCTTCGGCTTGATTGGAAGCAGTGATAGAAACCGTATGTTCAGCCGTGACTAATTCGCCATTAGTTCAACAAGGAACTAACTGCGATAGCCGAGAACGTGTGCACATCGACACACTCATCCCCTCAAACCACAGTATTATGCGAAATCCAACCTACATCCAAGAAATTTTCTAACCGGACAGGATTTACAACATTTCTCATTGTATTATGTCCACAGTACCGTTGTATATCGAACTCATATTACTGTTACGTACAACAGATTCGATAAGTTGGAGGAGACTCATTTGTGAAAATTCTGAGTTTCAATTTAATTCGAATTAACAACAAAATGTTTGATGGGTTGATGTGTCCAGATGTAACACTTTTGAACTTCTAGCGTAGTTTTATAGCCGACCTGGTGGCACGCTTACTGCATTTGTGCATACTGTTTCTGGCGCTGATTTGAAGAATTGATGTTTCGTACCTAACTCTCCGCTGGTAAATCGATTTAGAACAACATAAAGTTACTAGCAATTTGTAATACTTCTTCACTGCATTATCAGATCCGCCAAATTAATTATCATTAAAAATTTCATATTAGAAAATTTCGTAGGGTGAGAAATTACAAATAAAGTGTACTTGTTAGCACCAAGACATTTTAATGTTTTAACCGCAAATGACATCGTAAAATATATGAAAATATGCAACATCAAACACAAAGCCTGTTTTGTATGGTTGACATGATGCCGCACTCATGAGGCGCCAGTTTCTGTAGTGATGTAGCACGTAGATTAGGATTATGTGATTTTAGTCGTTGCTACCGCTTTCCGGTTTGTTTCTATCGAACGTGTAATGATAGTCTGTGAATAGTTGTTCTCGATTTACACCAAACAGCCGACCAGTAATGTCACACATAAATTACAAGTACCGGGAAAAGGAATTTTTTGATGAACGACGAAAGTAAGTCTTCAGAAACAAAAATCACAAACCAACTACCAGAATTAAAATTTGTAATTATCTGGTTATGCGTTGCGCATCAGGAGGTTAAAGGTAGTTTGAGCATCTAGCGCAACACGCAAAGCATAAAATGCGTTTTCATGATTTCACATTCATTGTGTGAGTTAAAGCTGTCAGATTGTCAGTTCCCTAATGGACTAGTACATATTCCTGATAATAAGTTGCTGATCACTTAAATTCACAGTACGGATGAATGCAACACTACAAAAGCTGTCAGCGGTGCTTTCAGAACGACTGATTCTAGTCACAAAATTCAGTAATCGGCTTACTCATATCAGCTCGAATAAAGGTTGAACATAAGTGTTAAATGCATGTGGAGTTAACTTGCTCATACTCATCTCGAGACAATTCAGACTGGCAAAATTTGGAACCAAAATCATCGTTGAACGGGCTAAGTACTGGAAATCCGGATCGTTTGTGTAAGAGGGTATCTTTAATAGCAACATTCCAGTACTTGTAGCAAAGTTTATGAACAGATGAGTAAGATGAAGAACATGCTGTCTTTCAGGCTAACTTGAATATTGAATTCTCCGTCATTCATCCAGATCGTTGGTTCAAATGCAATCAGACACGTCGATAGAACATTTTCACTAAACCTTGTCCAAAATGAGAGGGAATATACTCTAATTTTGGCCGTCTACTTTGACTCAATTGACTTAGATGAAAAACTGTTCTAGTCCTCAATTACCATCCAGACCAAAAAATGGAGGTTTAACTACGTTGCCTGACGTTAATTAAATAGTATTCGTTGTAAAAACTTAAGTTCTGTATTAATCCATGAGACATTAAAAAAATGTGAGCTTACAGACCATATTTGCCAACTTTCAGAAGAACTGGCAATTGTTACATCTTTCCATTCTTCAAGGTCTGAGAATCAGCAAAGATAAGTTAACAATCTAACATGGAAATTACTGGTATTCATCCACTGTGTAGTTTTTTGATGTTTGAGACATCAACGTCACGTCCTGAAGTGTGTCAAATGTATGCTAGATTGAATTGATTAAAACAGTAACAAATACTTTATTCTCCGCCCAACAAAACTGTTATTGAAGTTACCATTCACAATTTCACCGAGTGATCAATCGATCAATTCAGAGGAAGAGCGTTAACAACTTTCATTTGGCTGCAATTCGGATTTTGGAACAGAAGAACCACAAAATATATGTCATTAGTGATGGCATCGTTTGGAGATTAGGAAGTATACTGACTAGCTGTAAACTGGATGCTTATGAAATTATACAAAATCATTAAACATGGACTAAAACTTGTGAAGTACTTGTCAGTTGTTTCTGGGTGATTTAAAACGTCTAAAAACAAGGTGTTAGCTGCCTTGTATACAGTTATTGCAATTGCCATCCCTCTGTTCCTAAATCGAACCCGACAAAATCACTATGGAATTAGACAGGATAGTGGTGATGATGAAGGATTTCGACTTTTTTTCGACACAAAGGTACAAGCGACAGTTTATCTTTGTTTAGACATTTCATCACCAGATTGCAGAACAGCTCACTACAACTCTCACTGCACCACAGAGTCAGCATTTACAATTTTTCCCCTTTACATCAAATACAAATGAAGTTTGGTGCGAGTTTTGATTCACACAACCTGACAGATCTGCACCGAACACTGTTTACAAGGAAAGAAGGGAGATTAAGCACTGCTTTGTTTGCAAACGGATATCTTCAAAAGTTCATCCATATTCACCGTCAGAAAAGACTGACCAAGAGTACCCTGAGTACGGTTCCTAAGAAGCCGCTCTTTTTGAACCTTCCTTACAAAGACAACCACATCAAAATCGACGTTATTCAAAGTTACAATTTGCACTAACCTGTACAT
>LUCH01000448.1:67081-85915 GCA_013368495.1 Paragonimus heterotremus
GCCGTCACCGATGTCCTGATTAGATTGTTTTGATGAATTTGCCTCCTAACAGGTTTTTGCCAAACGGGTATTCTTCTCATGGGATAAATTGATCGCAGATATTGTTGAGGCCTCGAACGTAGATTTATTCACGAAAGAGCTAGACATATATTGAGACAACCTTTTTCCTATTTTGTACTAATTTGAAATACGATTTCCGTTCTGATGTTCAGGGCAACTACGATTTGTCATTTATTTTCCATTTTATCTCCACCCCTAGTTCATTATTTGAGCGCATGGCATTGGCAGAAAACGTAGTCTGATCGGTCTTTGGATCATGTCATTCAAGCATCCAGATGTCAAGAGGCGCAAATTTCCATTAACCTCTTGATCTGAAATTGAAGTCAATAGTCTGTTTGATCATGCCTTTTAAATTACTGGCAAGTGTTTCGGGCATTTATAGGTTAGTGAGCACAGCCGTTACGTTGCATTGGCCAGTATTATGGAGGGAAGTTGAACCTCACTGACGGTAAATCACAATGTTACGAGTAACGTAGACTGTTAAATCATCCCTTTCATGAACGAATCAGTCATCTTATCTTTTCGTCTTGTTACGGTTCTCCTTACCATTTCCATGATGCCGACACCAATAATAATCAGTATTCAAGAGACACCTTTGTCGATCGCTACAAATGACCAAATTCCTCGTTGGAAAATCACCTCATATTAGCTTGTGGCTATTTTTTTAGGTTTTATGCTCACTTCAAGGGAAAACAGGAAGAATGACAAGTTCACTGTAATCGATGCTACGTTCAGTCGGAGTCGTAAAAATCACTGAACTTGCTAAGTGATGCTTCCGGTGCGGATAGACAGCAGGGAACTGATATGATGGAAATTGAACTGCGCTCATAGTTGATTGCACGGGTTTCATCCCTATAGATTTTTAGTCAGCCTTCTCCAAAATGTTTGTTCACCTCTTTCGTTTAAAAATGTGGGTGCTGGCAACGTAGGCCCGGGGTTGTTGATAGCTGTAAAACATTACATGAAACTGTGTGAAACACAGACTCTCAATCTATAGCCAATACAGAGTTATCCTATTAATTTTAAAATGAACTACGCAAAAATAATGTTTTGGGTTGCGTCCCAGTATCGTTCCATTTATTAAAATGTAAATTCCAACGTAGTATCGTTGATGATGTAGTCGGTTATTGGCATTATCAGGTAGAGCTTTTATAACACGCTATTGTTACATTACTTCTTATTAGAAATATAAACCACACAATCACTTAAAAAATCCCAACAGTCCAGAAGTCTTTGTGAGTTTTGTAAACACTGGCCACCTAGTTCTCTTAGCCAGGTTGTTCCAATCATAACCGCGCAACGTTTGGAGAAGTTCCGTTTGTTTACCAATGAGTGGGTAACACCTAGAAATTGACCGCATGCGATCATTTGTTTCAGTGTGACGCGAAAGTTGGTTGCATGGACGCAGACATCATTAATGGACACGTTTTACACAAGCTGCGCAGGCAAAACAAGCTATTTTACATTACCAGTAATTAAGCTGACATGAGTAAACTGTGGCCGGTCTTAATTGATCGACGCTTATATGGTGATTGTGTAATCCTCCTGGTTAACATACTCGGCTATCGAGGAATGAACGTCTACAATGAATGGTACGATTAGATGAACGTGTTCGTTGTGCTTGACCTGGCGATCACCACCATCCTATGAAATGTTGGGTAACGAAAGTAACTTAGGTATACGCCACAAATATTTTAACATAGCTGCACGTGTGAACCGAGTCAAATAGCTTTATTCGTTGACAATCTAAGAATGCCTTCTATAGTTTCTAAACTGTTCAACAGGTATCTGAAAGAAGGTAACCCTTTTGAAGAAGCAAGCATTAGCATACTACCTGTCAAATTCCTTAAGCGCAGGGAACGCTTCTCTGGTAGAGTGATGAGCGCATATGGCATCGCCAACCACAAATGGAAGTCGTACTACTAATAAGTAGTTTAGCCGATTTGATAAATTAGTCGAGACCCAACTGCGAATAGCCTTGACTTATATTGGATTCGAACCAGCACATGAAACAGCATGTCATTATGCGACAAGTAGTCTATTAGCAACTAGGATCAAATAAAAAAATTTCCGAGCTGCTTCTGCTGTTTTCGTCGATGGATCGAATCCAGCCAAAGTCAAGATTTTTTGCCAGTGGGTCTCTTCTAATTGAAGGATGGCATTAAGTGCTATCCCACTCGTGTAATGTTCTGATGGTTTTACGGTACAAGATGCAAGATCAACACAACTTAAAAACTTACTTAAAATTACGAAGTCACCATCTTTCTCATATAATCCAGATGGATCGCTTACACGTTTTCAGCGGTTCACTGACCAGGAGATGTTATCTGACCGTCGCTAGTTAATCTATATCCAAAAGTGCAGTAACAGAAGTCTGACCTGTGGTCCATCCTCGCGTGTTCCAGCACAGATAAGTACAAACGAATGACAGTACGCTATTACGGACTCGCCTATCACAATAGCTGAAGTTGAACTTATCCCTCAAGTTAACATAACCATAAACGGAACCGCTGTATATTATCAGTACTTCCACCTTTACTACCTGCGTCCAACGTAAATTCAAAGCAGCAAAACCGTGAAGCTTGCGATCGAATGCTTTTTCAGTCCGGCCGGCTAAAAGTGATTAGCTTGATGGCAGGGTACTGCAAACCCTAAACTTTTGTTATTCAAAAACAAAAGTACAGACCAACTCCAATAATAAATCCAAAGACTATCAGGAAGTATTGAAAATCCAATGCAAGAAGCACCTACGTACCAAAGTACATATCCGTGCACTCCAGATGGGATTGGCCAAACAAAACAGAGATTCGAGGTTAGTCCAAGAGATCGAAGGAAACATCTGGTTTCATCACGATCGAAAAGAGGTACCGACCGAATACGTTTTTGAAATTGGGGCACGCGGTTCATCAGAAGCCGGCTGCAATTTTGCATACCCTGGCAAACATCCCTTAGCAAAGCTTGAAAAACGGGTAAAAAAGTGGTTATCTTCAGCACACATAGTATTCTAAAGACGCAACACCGGTATAATCCTGTAACAGCATTTTGTGTTATGCACTCAAAGCCACACTGCCGAACACTGCGCATTGCTTAAGGTGTGGTTATCGGAAAGTTCAAAACTGTGTTGTATGCTCAGAAACAACTGTGTGTGGGCTTGTTGCTACCACAAAAGTGAAAGTGACGGTGAGCACTAACACATAGCTTTTCCTGGTATTCTCGTTGAGTTCTTATTTGTATATAAAAGTGATCATGTTTCGCTGAATCGTAACGATACAACGGAATTGGTTTGAACATGTCTTACGATATCAGCCTATTGTCCTCCTTATTAAACATGTATTCCTGTACACATCTCGAAGTCACTTTCTTATCGTTTGTCGTGTGTTGTGAGTATGTTGGTAACACACCCCTTCAAGACCTCCAAATGATTTACGGCCACATTTGCCACAACGATATTGTGTGAAGTCAACACGACCCAAGAAGCTCACAAGTTTCTTTAAACACTGTGCTCCATTTCACGGATAAGCAGTTGCCTCTCGTTGAACCTTCGGACTTTCGTCTGGTTGGCATTCCTTTGGGCTACATCCTTCCAAGAACGATTATAGAGGTCAGAGCGAGAAAGCCTCACTTGGTAGAGCAATTTCTGTCTAACAGTGTCTTGCCAACATGATTTTGAGCTGTAAAAGATTGTACTTCCATTCTCACTCCGATAGGCAACATTTTAATTCAGCTGAGGAGGTCGAAGTGATGTTCGAAATTACAGCCCATGATGCCTTGTTGATCACAAGCCCAAAGGTCTTGATTAACTACACAACGGAGAGCCTATAGTGGTTAGTTGCTTTTACGATACATCTGCCGGAGTTGGCGAGCTCCAAACTAAATGCCAATCGCACTGCAATTCACTAGGAATAAAATTACATATCATAACTATTGGTCTGCTTGATCTTTCTATTTAGTCGTAGCACAGTTTAGCAGACAAAGGCTCCGATACTTATTCTAGTTACGTCTGCTCCATTTTCCATTGACCACAGCCGCGAGAACAGCGCTGGACTCTTCTGGAATTGCGTCACGTTCAATGGCGCATGGATTAAAACCCTAGCCAGGCTTTCATTAGGCAACCCTATTGGCGGATCATATTAAACCTGCTGGTGACATTTTACGTTGTGTGAAGCTTCTGAATAGCACAAATTTTTTTTACTGTACTTATAATGTGTCGGCGGTCACGATCAACCGTCTTGCATATACGGAGGACAGCAGTGCTGTAACTATTAGTATAGTCCAACTGTACAGTCAAGAAACCAGATCAATACAACACATCAGACAAGCACATGTCTACGTACGCTGGCTTGGACTTATCTGTACAGCTTGCTTGGGGTTGATCTACTCCATGGACTGTTCGAAACGCAAAGCAGTGGCAGTAAATACTGGCGACATTCACACACTGTGTACACAACTTCCAGCTTGTGAATACTGCTGCATGGGAAGCATTCATTTTTTTACTCGACCTATCACTCACTTAGCAAATACCAACGGTCAATTTTTACGTATGTTGATCTCAAGCTTCAGCAGAGGGAGAACGATTTGATTGCAAGCTAAAACATGCGAGTTATTATTATCTAGGTTGGTCGCCGCATCTTCAAGTAGTACAGTCCTCAAGGGTGTGAAGAGAACACAAGAAATTAAAAAAACAAAGTTGTTAATATACTAGTAAAAATTACCTGCGAAATTTTTTCAGTTGTGTATTATTAAATTTCTAATCTTTGGCACGGAAACAGTCAATACTATACACTCTCATAAAAACGGATGAAATTAATAAGAACATATAATTAATCATATTGTGTTATTTCATTCTAGTTGAATGTCCTTCAGGTGTGTTTGATAACCTGCGCTGAAAATTTGAACTCCAATTCAAATGCATACGTAATTCGTATTACGCGCCATGTTCTGTACAACTTTAAATCTAGATTACCGATTGTAAATTTTACAAGCCTAATGTACCGACGTGCTTCTTGTGGGAGGAACAATACACACATATGTTTATGTGAAAAAGGATTTCCCATTTGTAATGGAAATTTTTGCGTGGAGTGAAAGCTTTTATCTGTGACATGTATATATTATATTGAGTAGAAATAAACTACCCGTTACTTACAAGTGTGTATACTTTTCAAATTCCAATGGACTTTTCAACTAGATGTTCTTGGAGAGAAATTCCCTACTCATGTTTGCCGTTATTAGAACTCGTCACTGTAGTACTTATCCTCGTCTCAGTCAGGATGTGAATCAAGGCCACACCTGTGTGCGTCAACAAGGCCGACGTCCACTTCTTTCCTTCTACAATGGTTACGACGTAATTGTCCGATACACTATAACCATGTTGGCTTTTGGCTGGTGCTCACTTACTCCGTGTCCTTCAGAAGCTGATGAGCGGTTCGGGGGATACATAGATTCAACAGTGGCAGAGGGATTAGATTCGAAAACTTAACGGCGTTTGGCTTGTAGTCACAGAAGCAGTCCACAAATAAGTTTATATTTCGGGAATGTTACAAGAGTGCAAACCGTGGTCATGACGACGGTATTTAGTACTGTCGGGTTCTGAACAAATTGAAACATTAATCTAGTGCGTCTTTTCGAGAAAAAGACCAGTTTAAACAATTACCTTGGTGGGGGGAATCGATTTTCGACTCTTAGCATTTTGCGTTATCTTGCCCTATAGTATGACTCATGATTTTACACAATAAAATTGTAGCTATACTGACACCATTAGCAATTTTTCGTGAACTGCAAGACGTCGGGATTTCCGCAGTCGTGCAAATATTGTCTAAACATATTGCCATGGGACTTTCACGTGACAAATTCACTTCAAGAAATTGACAGTCAAAGTCATCAACAGATTACGCGTCCAGAACCTGCTCATCTACAACGCTAATGAGACAGAACAAATTATACATTCTTTGGCTGGATCACAAAAGATCAAACAAGTCAGCTTACGGATCAATAGACCAACGATAAACATAACAAAGGATGGTAATAACTAATTTCAGAGTCTGCTGAGGCAAGGCTCTACCGTCGTCCGCAAACCTGAAAGAGTTTAGGACAGCTCGCACAACCATATAAAGATTGGGTTTTGAGATAATTTCTTGGTAACGTTGACCATTCCAATCATTCGAAAAACGCATCAACAATACCACTAGTTCCTGATAAGAACAGCTGAAGAATAGCTGTCGGGTTTATTGATCACAAGGTGCAGATAAGTATTTCAAAACATTTAGTTCATTTCACAAGATTACACACGAAATTTAAAATGGGAAAACGATCGATGTAAACATTCTGTACTGATTCGTTAGCGGCAAAAGTAAAAGGACAAGTATAGTTTTATCGTAAAAATGTAAGATGTTGATAGATAATCAGCAAGTGAATTGGGATTTGTTGTCAAGGCGAGAGAAGGTTCATGAACAAATGTTTGTAAGCATAGCGCTAGCATGAATTATTTGATGGTAACCCCTTCGATGAACCTTGGATTTAAATTAAACAGTAGGATTCTGAAGGCAAATGCTAGGCCGATGTGGTGATCAGTGATCGGTGAATGTTTACCGATTACGGCAGTTTCTGTTTACGAGTTTCTACAACATTGCGGTTCTTAAACAGCGATGATTTTTACATCGAATTAGATAAAAAAAATTTCAACTCTGAAAATCAAACATCCCTATTTTCTATCTTTTTCCGAAAGTAGGTGCAAATTTGTGGACACAATTTGAGGTACATCTACAAGCGGATCTTCTTCGACTTGTGGGAATAGTAGCTTCTGTAGTCGAGTGAGTGCACAGAGTTTGACCGTGTTGAATATTTGTTTAATCAAACTTATTGAATTTAGCGCTGTTTGCTAAATTATGTACTAACCTACAAAAGGCGGTTCTTTGTAGATCCTCGTTTTATCATTAGTTCGGATGAAGCTTTCGAATGATTATTAACGACTCGCCAACTGAATGCTTGTCTTCTGACAAGCTTGCTGCCTTTATCGATAGCTCCTGTTCAATACTCAGCATGAAAGAGTCTGCATCTAGTTGACGGTAGAAGTGCTCATGAATTGAGAACTAACTTTCTCAGTGCTGTGAAACAGAATTTCCCTTAGTACATTGGTTGGGAGTGGTAGCGTAATAGGTTTAATTTCAACAGGCTCACGAGTGTAATAAGTCCTTTTTCAGCATGACGTGTATGAACAGTGACTGAACATCTACAGAGTATATCAGTTGGCCAGCAAGATTGAGTTTGTATAGGTTGCTGGTCAATTTAATAAAACTTATGATGGGTTGTTCCTGAAATGTTCGTCTTAGTGGCGACTATCTAGCCGAAGCACGATGTGGATGGAGTTTCACTGCCGAAATCGGGTCAAACACTATCCTCGTGTTGCACGTCTTCGGAAGACCATAAAGCCGGAATGCTGACGATCCACAGGGTCTAAGGGATTGACATATTATCTCGTCAATGATATGCAACTGTAAAAGCAAGTGCGGAAGTAATCGTGTACGATGTTCTATTTCAGTGGAACAGGTATTCTTCTTTCTCGTGGTAACCGTTTGGTTTTCAGCCCGTGCAGACGCAACCCCCATTTACTCTCCTGTTCCAAAATTTTTGAATCAAAAGCGGATCTATAGAATATCTTACATCTTTTACACAAGTTCCATGTATATTACACCAGGAAACATTTGACTTGTTGCAAACCCATTAAAGAACCCAGTGTGTTAAGCTTCTTGGGTGTTTTACCTATTTTCCTTAAACTCATTCTGATGAAAACTGCTGTCATTCAGACTCAGAGCATCTACATTTCCGTAGTTGATTGTTTAAATGGAAACGGTCTTTGCCTTCGTACACTTGCTAAGTACGATTTGCAGCGGAATGAAGAATGGCAAACAAAACAGGCCGGTATGGTAGTTGTCAATTAATTGCAGATTACGGAACATCTCACTGGTGATCCAAACGACTTTCTGGTAGAGGGGACCATCCATCCACCCAAGCAGCTTTGCGGATTACATAGGGAAGCTTTTATGTCAGTCTGATATGATTCATTCATACTCTCCAAAGTAATGACCATTGACAAATGCGAACGACCGAACTCGCCCAATCCAGGCAGCTAAAAAGGTGGCGTACTAAAGACATTAAATTTCTAGAACCACGCACATCGAGGGATCGATACTGTTGGACAGGCGAAGTCAGCGTAGATAACATACTGATTGCCGAAAAGAAATTGTGTTTCTCTTACCGGCAAAAACGGACTTGATAGTCACAACCGCTTTATAGTTTTTTTAAGGTATCACGTGGAAAATTTCACAGAAGGACATCAAAACAGTATTGTTCCCTTCATTTTAGGTTTATCTTCACCGACTAGTGACACACTAATTCGCACACTTAAAAACTACACTACCGCCTTTACACTTCACAATCTGGTTATCGCATTTTTTCATTCGTTCGTTCACTCTACCAGCATATCTTACTACTCATTGCCTCCCAACGTGAATACAACAGTAACTTTTAGCGTAAAGGTTAAAAGTGATTGTAGAAGCTTCTTGGTACAGAATATAAGGCTGTTGCATCTACACAGGCGCAGAACACGAACTATTAGCCTCGGGAAATAACTTCAAACTGTGGGGGGAATTACACGTGGATATTAATAAGTATAATGAAAGTGGATTACAGCAGTCTCCTAGGTGAAGAAAGTTCAGCTAGTCAAAGCTCAAAATCTACTGAGAAAGGACATACAGTAATCGGCTGTTACGTCGATTTTGGTTGCGAGAAGTGGTGACTAAAACAAGTAGTTTGAACGCGTGTCGGTTTTAAACAACCGAATTTCTCGGGACAAAGCCATGGGAAGTAATAACGAACGGACTATTCAAAATAAAAACGCTTACCAATCAGTAGCTGTCATAAACAGCGCGGTTTCTCTATAAAAAGGGATTACTTTTCTAGTAAATTGAGATTGCTTAGTGCTGCTCGGACCGTGGCTGTTCTAGTTTCTTCGAGTTGGTAACGCAGTACGTAAAACAATCTATGGCTTATAGCTCACATAACCGATGAGGAACTGAGAGGTTCACGAAACGCACCTATCCAATGGGAAAGACACAGTGCAGTTGTGGCTCCACTAGCTCTGTTAAATCAAAGCGAGTTAGGCCATCTACATCAAGCTGTGGACCGTATTGGTTCAACAAACTGTCAAACAGTTAAAAAGTGTTTTAGAGATATCTACGGATCCCACATTCGGTGACAGTGAGTACTAGTACCAGTGTTATGGTTGTCATGTGAAAGTGACGAAGATTGCGAGTACAATTTAATTATGTCTATAGCATACGTGGTTGGTAGACACAAATACCCTCTCATCGGTCTGGAAATAAACAGAAATGCGATTGAAGAGTTCGAAAGGAGTGATGACCGGTGCACGATTGTTTTTCTTTGGAAGGAATAAAGTAAGATAACTGATCTCAAACGTATTTTGGCAGTTGTATAGCGCGGTTCCACAGATTACGCGGATGCGAGGTCCTCTTGGAACTAGAGATCTGTATAACGCTGAAGTGGACTTTCATAAACCCAACATTTAAAATGAAAGTATGTTGAGTATGGGTCAAGCTGATTTTGAGAGAACGTTTGTCGTACTGACTCATGGCCGATACTTGGGTGGTCGTCATACAAATGTCAAGATACTCGTCCTGATATTAGTTGACATGATACCTAGTAAAAATCCTATGGTTCTATTTACTGTTCATTGATCGGCTGTTGACGTACTGCGCAAATTTAAGGATTATCCTTTGGATTGGTTTGGCAAGGTTCAACTTTTCTACAAAACGTTCGTGGGTCATCTAATGAAAACAAATGCCTTAGCAACAGAAAATATGCCGTCTTTCCCAAGTCCAAGATATATGATGGAAAGCGGAGCTTAAAAAGTTTACAAGGAACAGTCACAAAATCTGACCGATCAGAAGGACATCGATAAACCAATGTGCACAACTGTTTATGACATGTAACGCATTCTGTCGAACCAAACTGGATGACGCGTTTGGTGAATAACTAGACAACAGAGGATAACTGTTATGGTAAGCATCGTGTTCATCCAAGTTTGGTTGGACAGGAAGTGTAGAATGCATAATTCCTGTCACTTGTTCAAGAAATATGGTTACCAGCAACTTTACACCCTTCAATTTGCTATTTTTGGACTGACTTAGGAAATTACAAAAATTCACATGGTGTTTGAAAAACTATAAAAATATGTCCATGCACTGCAGGTCAGTGTCAATGGAATCACTGGCACTAATTTATAAACGATAGTTGAACTCTCGTTCTTGTGAGACATGTGATTTCATTGTCCCCTGTTTGCGTGGTCTTCCAAACGCTTGTAAACTGCACTTCATCTAAAAGATTCTCTTTGTTTGCAATATGTTACGGCATGTATGTTTTATTTTGGTTACAAGAAAACCTCTGGGAGCATCACTCACTTTGGCTAGTTCCAGTTTCAATAAAGAATTGTTCATCTACAGTCATTGCACACTTGATCGAACCAACCATCTAACCAGTTCGGCAGTTCGTTTAGACCTGTTAAGTCTGTTAAGTCTGTTGAGTACCGTAAAAGGAAGTAATCGGCTGTTTGTCGACAGTTGAACGGGTTTCTGATATTCTTCACCCTTCTCAATTATGCACTCGAAAATTCTGATTAAAGCTTTGAACCTGCCGTGTCCAGGCATTCATATGCCGGGTAGATTTATTACATGGGCATGCTGATTTCTTCAAGAACGTTTACAAACCAGATGACCGATGTTATCTAACTAGGCCTAGTTCGCAGTAACACTCACTATCTAGTACTCCACTGATGTGCTACCTACCTCAGTTGACGAGTCCGCATAAACAAGATTTATTCCACCTAATGTTAAAACACCGGAACGGGATACTTTGCTTTGCGTTTCTTTTCAAAAGATTCATTGCTGGTCATCGCCATATTAAAAATATTCATAATTGTAAATATCATTAGAAATGTATGTGCGCAACCCACTTGTGCAGCTTTACTTCGTCGGACCTGATTTATTTGTCAATGGTCAAGTCCGATCGGGAGATGTATAAAACGATGCTACGTGTTCTGTGCTATTGAATATTCACTGCTGAGGGATTGAAACCAGATGGTTAAAATGGCGTTCGACAAGTTGACATCCCTGCGTGTTAGTACACAATAAGTGTTGTAATCCTCGGAGTTGGGGGTTTCAAATAACTCTAGACATCGTAGCCGAGGTGAACACTCCCACGGAAGTAATGAAAAGAAGACCTCTTGCTTGTTGCAACAGGCAGTTCATATTCACGAGGTAAGAAGCCTAATTTATGATTGTACGACATTACTGAAAAAATCACTGTTTGACATTGGCTGATCGTATTGGCAATTGTAGATTCAAATTGTAAGTTGACTGGTGCAATACTGAACACAGAAAGTACCAAATAACATAAGGCGTAACATTGAGACAATTTGTTCAGTCCTGATGTGGCATCTTTAACGTGTCATTTGGATTAATCCCTTGTCAGATCTTTTATTGTGTCAGGGTTTGGATAAGTAGTGAATCGAACAGAATTTTCCCAGAGCAAGACGTTTTTGATTCTTACTAGAGTGAGAAGCAATTATCAGGCAGCATAACTATACGTGGTTGAGTCAGGAGAACTATCTCTTGGAAACACACCTAAATGTCTAATCATAACCAGGCAGTGTACGGCGGACCTGCGGAAATTGTTCCGATGAGTAATGTACAATGATAATTGAGTAGGGTTCGCCAACGGTGTCAAGTGAACTAATTTTTCAGGTGCGGTTACATAATAACTGACAAGTCAACTATACATAGGAACAGTGAAGGCTGGGCTAGTGATCATGATCACATAATATGTTCAACAAAGACCTGGACGCAAATCCACATAAGGTGTAAAGTTTTGACGGAACGTTTGCAGTGCAGAGCGGTGAAGAATGTGCCTGTAGTTACAGTTTTCACGATTGTTAGAGAACGACTTTTGAACTGCACTGATCGGAATATGACATCAGAATTAATTGTTTTTTTCCATTTTGCAGCAATTTAAGACGAGCAAACCGTTTTCAGGTGCAGGGTTAGAAATAATGAACGACCTGTCCGAGCGCGTTCACTTATTCACCCGATTCCACATTTAACATAGTTTATCCTGCAAAAAAGTGCACAATTACACCAAGTATACACATTGAGAGGCAGCTTAATTACGCAATAAATTGGCATACGTCAATCTGGTATATTCTGTGATGGACTAGATCACACCACTCACAAGGATATTTGTAGACTTCATGTTGATTTTACGGCTTATTTTCAAGAGTGAGATGAGAGACTAGAAACGACTCAGGGCTATTTGTGCAAACTTCATTTCCCAAGTCACCCTCAAGGTTAGTCAGAGCTTAGTACTGTGATTATTCACATTGACAGCTGGTCAACTAAACAATGTAGCCAGGTACATCGCAATTTGCACACGGTTGACGAGAAGATGAAAAATGATGTACCGTTTTAAGCATACCCGGCCCATAGTAAACACGTACGAAAACTGATTAGTAGTTTGGCAGATTTGATAATTTAGAGGAGATCCATTTGTGAAAAACCTGGACTCCGGCTGGATTCGAACCAGCGACAGAAACAACGTGTCTCAACGCGACAAGCGATCTACCAGCTGAGCTACGAAGCCACGCCGGAAGACCGGAAATTTGGTGGATTCCATAAGACAGTTCGTTGAGTGGGTAACCAGGTCCAAATGTGAAATTTCTGAGCTTCTGGCAGGGCTTCATAGCTCAGCTGACTGAGCATTTGCCGCAAGTGGGCATGTTTTTCGGTCGCTGGTTCGAATCCAGCCAAAGTTAAGATTATCCGCATATGGATCTCTTCTTAAACATAAGTAAACGATCGAACGTGGGTGAGAAATAGCCGAAACTTTGTTCCCAGGTTCACACGTTGCTGCAGAAGGGATTGGCGCAAATATTTTTATATAGGCTCCTGTTTGGCTGTTGACCAAAATACTTGTCGTACAGAATGTCGGTGTGCACTTACTGACAGGCTATCATCTTAACGAGAAATCTTACTGGTGCAATGTTCCCCACGATATTCATAATAAAATACCAGTAGGATTAGGTTAGAATACTGGCTTGGGAGTTTTTGGTACAGGTAGCTTCTATTGTTCTCAAGCTCTCCACCGATTTGGCCTTTACTGCAGAGCTTGGCGTTATGTTCCATTGTGTACTAACACCAACTTTGAAACAACTCCGTCTACACGGTAACCTGCCGCTTTCACAATCCGTTTTCAGAGAATGGCCTCTCTCACATATGGCTTGAGGCGTTAAATGTTTTGTGATGTAAAACTACGTAGCTTCCAGAATGTCTGTCAAACATTTCGGGTTGGCCCAATCCCACTCTCCATTGTGTTTTATACGTCAAACAATATGTTAGTTTATTACTTGAACTTTCTGAAGCAAGCGTGGTCCTATTCGTCTAGTTGTCACTCACAGTTTACACTGGGTGGCACTGTGCGAAATGGAAACCATTTTGTCTTTATCGATTCACACGCCATTGTTGGATTCGGGTAGGCAATTTTAGTAGCTATCGTACAACGAATTTCTTGTGTTCAGTCTGATATCTGACATTCAGTAGTTCGGTCATCCACAAGACGTGGACTCGCGTAACGATCGTCTACGACCTCGCCTACCTCTGAACATAAACCGACTGACTTCAGCGGGCTGATTCATTCAACTGTTATTATAACCAAGAAACATTGCTTATCTAGTCCTGTGGATATATTTCGACCGATTGAGTTGACGACCTGTGAAGTCGTTAGTGTGTGTTGTCTGTGTCGTGCGCTCACGATTGAATCAAACATCTTTCACTGACTAGGTCCTGAAAATGTGGTGCACCCAATGCCTTAAACAAGTGAATCCACATGTGTTCGATGATATAATTACAAGCAATGTGTTATGGCTGGGGTGGATCTTTAACCGGTATTCTGGACAAATTGACGTAAGCAACGGCGTCACACTTTTCTCGGTACAGATGAACACATGAGTTTGTGAAGCTTGCTTAGTTGAACTGATCGACCGAACGATCGTATTTATGATTGTTCGCGCATGTTCAATGTGCAGGTGTTCTGTTCAGGTATGTTGGTGCATAATGCACTTGATATATGTAACGACGATTCCATCGGACGTCTTGACAGATACCCATAAATCCTGGTTTGTGCAATTCTGGCTGTTAATGAAAGTCGGATTGTGGTAAGAGTTGACGAGGAAAAAAAATATGTGAGGAGCCTGAGGATGAAATCGGTTGAAGAAATCAAAACGGCTCGCCAAATAAACAATTTCGAGTTGATACCTCGTTCCCATCCATACCATACTGTAGATAAATTTGACGGTGATTAGGCACAAAAATCGATATTCAGAAACGTGAACTGTCATAGTTTGAGCTGTCTAGATTTCTTGATCGAGTTCTCAATTTATGCTGACGGTGTTGAAGTCCATTCGGCCTATGCTGAAAACAAATTCAGAATATAGGAAATGAACTCATTAGAAGACCGGTTTTGCGAGATGGTAGTACCATTTCGTATGTTCCTGTCAGCTGTTACACACAACAGCGGCGGATATCAAAAATATTCAGGCGAATTAGGTTCATACATCAAGTCATTGAATACACTAGTCTGTCATCGGTCAAAACCATTGCAGACGGAGATTCAAGGTCAACAACTTTTGCACACAGAGGACGGGCTTACTACGTATGGCAAACAGAGCCTCGAATGACTTAAGGGTGACGGGTTTATGCTGACGCACCAACGCGGAAAGCGTTTGTCGGGCCGACCACATGACCGGTCTCCAGCAGGTGTCTAGCGGTCGAAGAGGCCGGCTTGCGTTCTTCGTTGTTGTTGTCATGTCGGGTCACGCCACACATCACGTCCTCGATTTATTTGGGCACGTGTCCCTTCATTCTAAGGGGCAGGGATCAATCGGTCCTGGTAATGTAAACATCACCGCAGCTGCAGGTGAACCGATAAATGCAGTGTGAAGAGGTCAGCTCTAGAATCCGAGTCTCAATGTGAAGAATTGTGAGTGACCTCGTGCGACTGGGTAAACGTTGTGTAGCTGCATTGTATGTCCGTTGGGTGGCCTGTGTCAGTAGTCGTGTTAGAAACGACATAATAATATCTCCTTTGTACGGTAGCTGCATGAACACCGGTTACTTCGGAACGGACATTTCTTATCAATAAAACCCAGTGGACAACCGCTGAAGATGGGGGTCTCAAGAATAGGTTTTAACTCTGAATCTAGTGTACCACCAGTGAAAAATGGTACTACCATCTTGCAAAACCAGTCTTCTGGTTTCCTTATTCAAATTCATAACTGGGAAAGCATGTTTTATGTTTCCGGAACTCATTCGTATGGTCAATGTACAATGAAAAACCAATGCCACCCGAATAATCTGTGAGTGGCTGATCAAATGATATAACATGCTTTTCTAGATTTATTTGAAAAGGGAGGTATTTCCTAAGATCACCATAACCATGTATTTTGATGACTAAATTAAAATCGGATCTAATGAGTATAGTGAAATTTTTTTGTTTGAACACTTCAGTGCAGGTTGCAAGGACAAGGACTGTTTTGCCATGGTGGAGAAAAGTATTCACCCAGTTGAGAAAGTCGTCTTGTGTATGATGCAGGGTAATCGTTCGACGTTAATTAAAATAAAAAGTTGCGTATGTCTATGTATTGTCCTGAACATATGAGAAGATAACTGTTCACTCCAACTGAAGGAACAATCTTTGAACACTATAGGAATTGAGTAGGTGAAAGTTTTGTGACTATGAAAAGATTCAGACATGTAGGTTGCATCCTTCCGGACATTGATTAGGAGGTATGTGAAAACGTACAACCGCGAACGCAAACAGTTGCCAGTGTTTTAATATCCGTCGGTGCTAATTTGTCATCATTTCAGATGAGACCCAATTATGAAAAGTCAGGGCTTCGGCTGGATTCGAAACAACGACAGAAACCCCATGCCTCTACGCGACAAGCGCTCCACCAGCTGAACCACAAAACCATGCCAGGAACTTCGAAATGTGTGGGATGTCATAAGACAACCATGCATAAATCACAGGATAGTTCTTAACACAAGACTGATCAGAAGTTGCGGGCGACTACTGGAAATGTATACATGTGCTGTACCAGACCAGTCAATGAAAAGCAATGATGAGACCAAATTGTGAAAAGTGGGAGCTTCGGTTGGATTCGAACCAGCCACAGAAACACCATGCCTCTACGCGACAAGCGCTCCACCAGCTGAACCACAAAACCATGCCAGGAACTTCGAAATTTCACATTTGGACTTTGTTACCCACCCGTTCTATTGTCTTATATAAAATCTACCAAATGATCCACGGGATCGACTGTCCCGGCAGAATTTCTCGTTGAAATCCACCAACGCTTGCCACATTGAGGCATGGTTTATCTGTTACTGGTTCGAATCCAGCCGAAACCCTGAGTTTTCAGAGTTGGGTCTTTCTGAAATCCATCAGTCTGCCAAACTACTTATTAGTAATGGAAAGTCGGTGCTCAACAGTGGCGTTGATGGATTCCAACGTGAACTGGTTGATAAATCCTGCAGGGACAGTCGATCCCTTGAATTGTGTGGCGGGTTCCATATGAGACAGTGGGACAGGTTTGTAACCGACTCCATATGTGAAATTTCCGAGTCCCTGGCGTGGCTTCGTAGCTCAGCTGGTAGAGCGCTCGCCGCGTAGAAGCATGGTGTTTCTGTGGCTGGTTCGAATCCAACCGAAGCTCCCACTTTTCACAATTTGGTCTCATCATTGCTTTTCATTGACTGGTCTGGTACAGCACATGTATACATTTCCAGTAGTCGCCCGCAACTTCTGATCAGTCTTGTGTTAAGAACTATCCTGTGATTTATGCATGGTTGTCTTATGACATCCCACACATTAACGGCCCTTCACCCTATACCTGGGAACTACTTAACGTGGTGTTATATGCTGCCCTCCGTTTGCTTCTTCCGTTGTGACGACTGGGTAAGTGCTGTCGAAATACTCATTACTTAGGTCACTTAGAAAGATATACACATGTTACCAGTGATCACAACGGCATTTCAAACAGTTATTCACTGGCCGGCTTTCACGCTTTCTGATGGGTGCAGAACGGACACAGAGCTACAAATGATCGCAGCTGTCACATTCCTATAGACTTTCCAGTCGGCCTCTTTCGAAAACAAGCACTAGACTCGAGTTTCGCTCTCATTACAGCTCGTCAGTAGTGCATATCATTGCCACTGCGGGGACTTGAACCACGGACACGCTGTTCATGAGGCAACTATGCTTATCACTGCACCAGTGACCTTACATTAGGCACGACCGAATTATCATATGTGAACACCCAACCACTTCCGCTTGTGAGTAATAATCATAACAGTTGGCAGTTCGCAAGGAAAAAAAATAACTCCAGGGTGAAAGCAACGGATAAGAACAGCCGATTACACGGTACTAGTTTTTTCGATATGGCCATCCAAACAAGTGTTCGCTGGCAACATGGATCACCATCGCGGAGTCATAAGCAGTTATCTGTTTGGAGGAAATAAACTCTGTTCGCATTAGAACTATTTTCCACTCTGTTTAATTAAGGACAAGTATTTGAATTTGGTGATTGTTGGGTTCAAATGGAGGATCCGTGCAAATTCCTCCTAAAAATTGGTCTGCGCTTCCTTGCAACATTATAATTGTTGGTTTCAATTATGCTCGAATTGCATGTGTGTACTAGAAAGCGTACCAGTATATGACCATAAAATAAATCACGCGGACCCCCCTCTCATTTTGCATATTAGGTGACAACTTTAGTTGTCTGATTCAAACTGAAGATTCTTCGGCGGTTCATCCTAATTTCCTTGAACTTTGTTAGCAGCACCACTTTAAAAAAATTTTCGTAATCAGTCTTCATTTTGTTCACCGCATACCGGGTAAAAACAATAGAAATTATCCAGCTGCGCGGAATTTTACATATTTGGCAGTGCACAGCCAACAACAACTTTAACTTGGCCGACTATTTAATTGTATGATGAACAATAGTCTTCGTTTGTACTGAATGGATACTATAATTATAGATCGTAGCAATTCAGCCGCCTAGAATTGTATACGATCTTATATTGGCATTGCACGTTCTGTGTGTTTTCGGATGTCATTCTGCTAATTGTTTTGTGATCACCATAAAAAAATTTGAAGAAAATTCGCGGTTTTTAAACCACTGTAAAATGTGATATACGACAAAAAGGATGTTTTGCTAAAGCACTACAGCGGGATGGCGCAAACTACATCAGAGTGTTACCTGTTCTATTACATGGGAAAATTAAAGTAAATGGCCTCTGTCTTTTCAAGCTACATCGACATCGTATTCTGGCGGTAATTGATAGATGCTGTAGTACGGTGTATAATATGCATTCAAGCGGCTATTACCTGTTGCGGTTTCAAGAACTCAGGGTGCGTGAACCTAAGAAGACATGACGGTGTCGAATCAGCTATGTATCGCTTCGCTGGTGGTCGGTGGAACCAACTGACTGCAAAAACCTTCTTCAACTCATTATGAAACCGTGATGGAGGCCTTTTAGTTGAAATCCTATCAAACATTGCTGATAGATTTGACCCCCTTATCCTTTTAATGAACGTCCCGTTAACCTCGTACAGAACAAACGGAATTGTGTCTAATCTAGCCAGAATATAGTC
>LUCH01000448.1:115385-125809 GCA_013368495.1 Paragonimus heterotremus
CGAACTGTGAGCACTTAGGATGCATTAACTGAATTAGACGTAAAATAGGAATGCATTGCGTTCGAGTAAGTCATCACTCGTCGAAAAATCCAAATCTTAAATAGGCTCAGTAAAGAACCAGCGATTCACACAACGTTAACCATACAGTGAGACGTGCGCAAATAAGCGGAAGCTAATAGACGACCGAAGATTAAGACACGAGAAAAGAAACTTAAGTAAACGGCATACCATTCAAATAACAACAAAAACTTGACGAATAATATCAACTCGTGATTAGAAGACCTTAAAATCATGGTAGTGTTAGGTTGACTACTTTACAAAAATTGGGACCTTATAACGGGGTGTATCATTGAGGCCTCAGCAAAAGACAAATGATGCTTATTGGTTGAGTGATAGAACACAGGAGACACTTTTTCCACTTGGATCACTCGTCCCGTTTCTTGCAAATGTCGTGTGATAGAAGTTCAGGCAACACCGGCTTTGTTGTTCACTAGCCATTTGTGAATGTGATCTGAGACCCGTGTCCCGAGCGTTCTCACCGTTCGGCTGATATACTGGACTCCACAAGTACAAGTGACCTTATGAATAATGTTGAGTGTGGCGAGTGAGTTACGTGGATCATTCGTTGGTCTGCAAGACCGCTGTGTCATCTGGTTGATCAGTCTTAATTCTTCCGTGTTGTACACAGCTTTGCTGTCACATGGTATTCTACGTTGGATAAGGGTGGTTACATTCACACCCTTGTATGGCAGTGTTACATACACGGGTTAGCGGAACAGTGGTTCTGATACTAACCGTTTTGACTCTTCTGTAGCCAATATTTCGAGATAAAGTGAGCAAGGTAGCCGTTGTGTTATACTGTTTAGTGGATAAAAACCGATTCCTCCTCGATCATCTGGGATGAGCAAATTCTGCGAATCTCACTTAAAAGGGTTTGAACGAGATTACATTTAAGAGATTCTGGTACGAAATCTTGGAAGTGAATACACTGTCTTGTCCAAGTGAGCTTCCTCTGCACTCTTCTCGTGGTGGATACACAATCGTTTACAGACATTTCCACAACTAAGAAGGAAAGTTTGTTAATCTCCCGAATTTTTGTCGTGAACGATATGTTCTAGTGTAGACTGTTGACTTGTCCACAGAGTTGGCCAGCGTGTCGTTGTGAGTCACTTACACAAAATCTACCGTTGATATATAGCTTACACAGCGTTGTAGAATGAGTGACTGTTGCCATAAAAGTATTAGCGGGTACCGGCCCCGATAGATTTCGCGTCAGAACACAGTCAGTTTGTCGGTAACATTTTTCAATAAAAAAAACTGGATATTCGTGATACACAGGTGTGTGAGTTTATGGATTTCAAACAAAAGTAGTGTGAGGGATACGTTATACTTTGTTGCAAAGTCATGAATGGTGGATAAAACTTCGGTTTGTAAAAATGGACTTCACATCAAAATATTCCACTATCTTGTCTTTCAGTTCGAAATCTTTTATAGAATCAACAAATTAAGATGTGCTTTTCAGGCCTTTTTGAGCAATCTTTCTGCGTATTGCTTCCAGCAATCTGACGAGCTACTGAGCCATTTGTGTGAGTTGACCACTGACAGTATCGGTCTCAAAGGTATGGCAGGTTTGTGAGTTTTTGGAAGCCATACCTTCTAGGTACCTGCGATCCTTTGGGTAAGGGTTCACAGTAAGGTTTATTATCAGTCATTCATTTTTCTCTCTAGTTCTAGTCGATGAGCTCTAGGGCAGCCTGTCAGTACCTAGTCAGTGGAATCCCATAGGTCACACACAGCATATGTTTGATTATACAAAGTAGCCAGATATTTACCGTTTTGACCTTTCGTTAATTATGTTTATCTAATAGCAACTTGGACAAAAAGGTCAGTAACATTGGTCACCTTTAGATTTAAAATTAGGCAATTTGGCAGTGGCCAACCAAATGCTCTCTCTTAGACAGTATTGTAGTTAACACATATCGGCGTAAAGGTTGAAAGTCTAACCTGACAACGGAGCATTCAGTTCGATGGGACTCCCTACGATAAAGGCAAACCGCGTTGTAACTATTGCTGACTGATAATGGTGGTGTTGTCCATGATGTTAAATTTACATGCGTTAGAAAATCGGAGTGTTTGATTTATTAAGACAGGGTTGAATGATCAGCAATCATTAAGTAACACACACACTGAGGGGGTAAAACATTATCTAATCTGACCAACTGGAATGTTTATTTTTGTAAAATATCCCATGATAGTTTGACGACTTCTGGGAACATGTTTCCTGTTTTGTCAAGTTCTTGTTACTATTGTAACAAACAGCACAATCTTACAACTCACACAGTCAGTTAAACAGTATCAGTGAATTACATTCCACTAACAACGAACGGAAACAGAAAGACGATTAGGTGGATAGTGAAACTCAACAGAATCTCGTGTGTTCAAGTGTTCAGCATTGGATTTATAATAATTGAATGTTCCCGTAGAAGTCAGTAAGAATAATTTTGGATCTAACGAACAGAACTGTTTTCGCGAAATTCTTAGTTTGGCTGGTACATTTATATATTGAATCAAGAAACAGTAAGGGAAATTATTGATCAAAAATAGTACGAGGGTAAAGCGAATGAGTAAAATACAAACACGACTTCATTGTGGTTATAATCACAAGGGAGGTAATTTTCAGGAAGTCACTGTTAATTGGCGTGAGTAGGGAGGGAACGGGATCCCATCCCCTATTGGTAATCCAGGACAACTTACTATGCGGTATGGTCAACATCACCAGCATATTCTCTGTAGAAAAGTCGGTTTGTGTGTGGTTATGAAAATGGCATTTTGTTAGAAACGGTATGACAACAGAATACTTTACTTAGACGCGATTGCTTCTAAATGTATCACTTGTTTCACAAGTTGTCTCATCAATTAGTGTGGCGTGGAGATAATCTATTAACCACTTTATCAGCTATATGTTGAACAAATAGCTCACTTTTAAATTTTTACCTTACACGGAACGCTCTATAGTTGTACAATTGTTTCTGCAAGCGTGACACTTACACCGTTATCGATTTAATTTGATAAACCGGCGAACTACGCATGTTCTGATCGATCTGCGATCAAAGTTGTTGACCGTCCTAAAGCATGTCCTTTTCAGGTTGTCATGCCTGGAGAATGTGTCAAAGCAAACGGTCTGGTGAACGATGAAAGAAAAACTGTCGGTTACACTCAGAATAAAATACAAGACTGAATGAACTATGACAGATTTAATCGGTGTGATGAACCATATACAGCACTGACTAGAAAAACATGGAATCTAAGACATTGATATGGTGTGCTGCGTATTTTAGTGGTCATTGTTCAGCAGTGTGCAGTTATCAGTCATCGATCGGTGCTTCCGGGCCATATACAACTGGCTCACCAAACGTGCAAAGAAACGAGTGGAATGGTTGAGGGGTGGATTGTTGTGTAGTTCAATTTATCGAGAGTTTAATGAGAAAGCCTTCGGTTAAATCTTCTTTGAATGGTCCTCAAGCGATCAGTCTACGGATGTCAGATTATTTTGAGAGGCACATTTTCAAAACGTCTGGGTATTAGTTAGAATCGAACCAGAAACAGCATGTTGTAACGCAGCAAAACTCACGTTGGGCGCTCAAAATGTTTCCAACCTATTCAACCCATCCAACCCAATGTGAAGTTAAGCGAAAAGAGCTGTCAAAACATTTTAAAGCTTTTTTCTTGAAAATAGTGTTGGAACATCAATTTGGTGTACTCGAAAATGCTCCTCTGGAAGACTGTGCATCAAAGTCAGATCAGTATGTTGTGATAATCGGAGTGGTTCTTCCTCTCGATAGCTAGTGTTCGTCATCTGACATCTCAATAAGGTTGGATTTCTCCGAAGTGGTCGATTGAGAAGTGTTGATGGAGGACTTGTTGAGAGGGGATAAGAAAACTTTATGAGCTGGATGTCGATTTTTGTTTGTTTCCAGTTGGGGCGCTGGAGTAGAGCGAATAGCGATAATAATATGGTATCAGTATCGAGGTAAACTATGAATATATGAATATGTAAATGCGGAACACATATTAAAAAGACTGAAGTTCTGGGTCAAATGAATTATTGTATAATCTTTTAGGGGAATACTGAATTCGGGTTTCAAGTAGTATTCTTCCAGACAGGTTTTGTGTTTTTGTATTAGCTTGTCCGTGAAGTTGTGCATTCACTACGGTCTATTACGCATCCAATAACGAGTTTTTACATATTTGTTAGTTTGTCTGACTCTAGAAGAAAAGTAAATAGTTCTTTCCAAAACGTGTTTTCGCATCTGAATACGTGAACCTTTATTTTATTGCTTGCATATTCAATATTGTACTTGTGAATTTTTTAAACAAACATATTTCCATCAGGATTTCTCGGTCAACATCCCTAAGGCGGAAAACGTGATAACATAACTGATCGATAATGAAAATTCTTAACATGAATCGTACGTCAAATTTTGAATTACCTCAAGGGTTGTTAGGATAGTGACCGAAAATATTGACGATCACAACTGTCTGGTTTGGATGTATTGATTAAAGAACGGCAGGCAGTTCTATACTCAAGTACCTTTTTTCAAGCACTCATCAGAGTCTGCGGTAAACATACTGACATACAGAGAAATTGGTGGATTGTAATTGAGGGAACATTTGAGCACCGAACTGTTGTATGTTGGATTTACCTTCTAGTCAAACCAAATCATTGAGTACGAAATTGGGAAACAAACGGTGAGTGATGTAGAAGAAGTTTCACTGCTGACTAGGTATGACTATTGATCGTAGGCTGACGCATTCTAGTAAGCTTTTAGTTAAAGTACGGAAGTTGCATTCATGTTATGGACACTAAAACGACAACTTCGATAAGATGACGGACATTTTGGCTTAGTCCATAGTGGTTTCAGTACAGACTCAAACATGGGCAACTTAACAACCGTCACACAGTGCTTTATACAGTAGGCAAATGTTTAAAAACTGTAAGTGCACTGCGTAACAAATCCTCGTGTAGCTCGATGGTGTGTTATAGCCGACCATTAAACTATGATCAGGCAGCAAGTTTGTCACTCACAACTGCACGAATCACTGGTTTACTTAACTCCGAAGTTCTCAATTTGTTGGCAAGGATGAGTCCTTGTTTTCAAATGTTTTATTGCGGTGTACCTACATTCTGACGTTATGTTTAGGTAAATAGTTGGATAATCACTCAATCACAAAAGACATCGAACAATTTTATACGAGACTGTGAAGCGAATAATCCATGTTTCTTCATGTTATACAAAATGACTGTGGACATTAATTGACAAAACGTTTTGCACAGTACAATGCAAGTGTTCAAGTTTGAAACATCGTTGTTATTGAAATACTCCGGCATAGTTTTAGTTAGCAATATGCAGAGAACGTAGGGCTATTTGCAAGCAAATCTCCTCTCAGCTTTAAAGGATCTTGGACGACATGACACGCGTTATTTCCGGTCAAATTTACAAACACATTGAAAAATAGTTATTTTTGCGTCGTTTAGATTCCCTAGTTTAATCTGCAGTCGGAATCAATGAAATGAGCAAGTGAAGTTAACAGTAGAACTTTTCCTCTGTTTTAAACAAGTTTACCAACATACTCCTTTTTTAGCCTTAAGTTTCACCCAAAACTCTGTTTCAAATTCGATCAATACGAACATATCGAGAAATGGTATGTACGCAAGGTAACTTTGACTAGAGGTTCCTTGCAGGCACAACAAGAAGCTGAAACTGAAACGGACGGTTAATCGGTTTGAATAACCTAATCTTTGGATTACTGATGAGTAGTCGGGGATTTGGTTAATTTAAAGTTGAACACCACTCACAATTGATCGCAGCTGTCGCATCCCCATAGACTTTCCAGGCGGCCCCTTTCGAAAACAAGCACTAGACTCGAGTTTCGCTCTCATTAGAGCTCGTCGGTAGTGCATATCATCCCAACTGCCAGGACATGAACCATGGACACGCTGTTCATGGGGCGACTGTGTTTACCACTGCACCACTGACTTCACATTAGGCACGACCGAATTATCATATGTGAACGCTCAACCACTCTCGCTTGTGAGTAATGATCAGGTTGCCCGATCGTCTCGAAATGGATACACAGTTACTGTCTGTTAACTCCAATCGATAACCCCGCGATTAGGACTTTCTAGACAGGTCGAAATTTCCGATCTCATTAAACCTGCTACTCTTCTTTTCGAAATGGGCCGACTGGAAAGTCTATGGGGATGCGACAGCTGCGATCAATTGTGAGTGATGTTCAACTTTAAATTAACCTAATTTTGTCATGGTTCTTTCTAGCTGTTTGCCAGCTGTTATTAAAGATGTCGGAAGACAATCAGAAAACAATCGTGGTAGAGTTACTTTGTTCTTACCTGTGAATCAGTTCGTTGCCTTCCGCTTAATGTTGATTATTCGAAACTGGTGTAGTTACCGCAGATGCACGGTTTAGCATATAATTTCAAAGCAATAAGTTTACTGACCTAACCCGTCAGAACCAATTCTTGTTCTGTCATGCAACGTCAAATACCATAGCCTACCAGACTTCCTGAAGGACAGCTAATTTTATGATCCAGTTTCACTAACCCTATGATGAGAAATCCTAGTAACCCCTTGAGAATTCCTGTTAAAGTGATCCTTAATTACAATCAGTAGTATTGCAGTGGAGTTCAGCGATCGTAATATACTACTGATACCGCGGCTATTTAGTAGCAGGCATATTTCTTGACGACCTACAAGCCACAAGAAGACTGCAAGAAGGATCATCAAGGTGCAGCATCACCCGTAACAGTCCCTGCTACTCAAAAAAGAGTGTTTTTGTGTCAGGTTTGGTTTACATGTGTAACCCGTGTATTGCTCTGTCTAATAAACAACCCTTGTGCCATCCGCGTTCTTGGATCACAACAGTATGATTAGGATTCGTGGAATATTCTGTGGCTCAGCCCCATAGGTAGGTTTATGAAAACAGTTCTATCAGGAATAAAGCCTTGACATTGACGTTCAAAAACACCTCAAGATTAACCTAGACATTGACTATTTCAAAGTACTGATTGCGAGTTAACACACATACGATATATTTTCAGATCCAAACACTTCTACCAATTGTGGTTACATATTTGGTCAGCATGGTCGTTATTCAGTAACTGTAACCGTTAATAGCGAGTGTCGAAATCTATTTTCCGATTGTTTAAGATCACACACAAATGTCACTCAGCTTGTTGGGTCGCGGTGGCTCACTCTGTTGGTTTATTGTGAGATGACCCAAGCGAGTGGTGTCTCCTTTAATGTAGTCAGTGTATGAAGACAGTGGATTACCCTAACTATCAAACGGCATTGCGTTTGTATGTATGTGTGAGTGGTGAAACCGATGCTCAACTCATTAGCTCCTCGATTACACCACGAATTGCGGTGAGCGCTACCTACAGCTTGCAATCAAGTCAGCGTTCAAAGTTTGCCTGTGGTACTTTTCGGAAGCATCTGTCCAACATTCAGCTACGTTATGAGAAAGGGATCTGCTCAGTCTGATACGTAAGGTGTACTATCATGTATAGGTGAATGACGTCATTGTGCAAAATGACTGCTCGCATTCAGTTGAGGTCTGGTGAAATATAATACAAACATTCACGTGCAAATATCGCTTGAGCAAAAAAACCCAAGTAAACCACTGTTACGCTGCCTCAATCTATCCTCCATGCAAACGTTCAATGCAGCTCAATGGCCTACCTCATTTGTTGATGCGCTGCTGATTCGCCTAGATGTAAAGACTGGAGAATGGGTTCATAGTTTGTCCATAGTCATTTGCTAGCCTGTACATGTCTGCTTTGCAGAGCATAAGGTTTACATAACGAAGCTCTTCTGTAGGAGAGCCACAACTATGTGCTCTGGCCATTTCAAATGAAACCTACTGTCCGCATAACTATGGTATTTGTAGCTGTAATCCAAAGCTACAAAAACGCACATGGATATTTCGCATGTTCAACTGAATGATCAGTGGTGGTTTGTCATGGAGTGTTGACCGATGTCAAAGTTGTTATCAGCTGGATGGGCACTTCAAATTTGTGCTGACAAAAGCTTGGTTAGATTGCCCTAACTACCCTGGCTAACCCTACCAACACAGGGGGTAATTATTGTCCCAATATCGTTCATAACCACGAAGAAGATTGAGTTCACGATAAGAAAACGTAAATGTAACAAGTTGTGGTGGCAATGTTTCGGTATTTCATAGTTGGGGTTTCCGCTCGAACATATGTTCAATATAGCTTTCTCTTTGAACTCACCGTTTTCTACGTACCTAGGTTTTGGTTATATTCAACAACAAAACTAAAGCTGACCCATTATGATGAAAACATTTTTCTACAACTAAAATGTTTTATCCAATCTATCATTCTCTATTGTAGGAAATTATCAGAACAGACCAGTGTTGTCATGTCATGTGCAACAACAAGGATGTTAAAAACGAACGAAGTACGTCCATAATGCAAATACTAATGTGTTTTGAGACTTGTTGATGCCAGTTATTTACCAAAAATGAATATACATAATGCTTTGGGCAGGAACACTACATGCGAAATATTGCGCAGTTATGTAAATCTGTTTACGAGTGACATACACCAGTTTGTCCTTAGTAAGAAGTATCATAAAGCCAGTTTGTTTCTTGCACAAAAACACTGTTAGAAATAGATTTCTAATTAATGTCAGTGTTTCAAGGCCAACCTTGTCAATGTTCTACATGTTAATATATTCTGAATTCAATCAAACTAAACTGGATGAAATCACGCTTGGTTCAGTGATCTTGTTTAAAAACTTTCACTTGATGAACGCTTGTTTTTCTCGGAAAAATTGCGCACTATTGGGAGCCAATAATGGCAAACCGTAGAAAGGTCTCTCGAGTTAGAACAGGCCAAGTTACAGTCGTGACATAATTGGATTTCACAGTTTCTTTGAAAAAGTCATATTGAATCAGGTTTTGACTGAATAGATGGCGTAGATGTGACTGCCTGTTCTTTGCAAATTCTCAGTCCACTCTTCCATAAACCAGCGTCGTGGGATGAAATAAGAATGACACTTTTCAGCTGGACAAACCTGAATACTTATTTGAGAGCTTCCGAAACAGATCTTCGTATTTATAAGTTGATTACCAATTTCATGAGGAACAATTTTAGATTCTGTTAGTATGTAGTCTGAAAAGTGAGCAGCGGATTCCGTTGATGACAAAAAGTATAGATCTGGGGGGTATTCAGATTGCTAGTTCACCGGCCTTTGTGAATAACCTAGGAGATGTGTTCAAGTCGATGAGTGAAGAAAGCAATCTGCTCTCTTTAGTTGAGAATACTCAAAACTAGATGAAACTGTTGGATTGAATGACAGCGATCTTGCTCAAAAACCGTTTTGTCCTTACAGTACTCCATCGGTGTCACATAAAAGTGAGGTTGTTAATTACGCGTATTGAAGACCCCAGCCAACACCCGTTCTATCCCGGATGGAGCCGGTGATGTCATCATGTGGGGTAAGGGATTTAGTGAATAGACCGAACCGAATAATTGACGTAATTAGCTAGGCTTTACTTATATGTTGTAGTTCGGTGGCTCGTGATACCAACAGATGGGTATTTAATTCTTATCAACAGGTTATGTTTTGAATATTGTGTATACCGTTCAAAACGAGATGCAGCCGTCTCCTTCAATCTTACAGGTTGTGTAAAGTGTTCGGAAACAGGCGTCTCTTTTTCTTGAAGCTAGTGGAATATGCTTCATCGCGTAAGCTACATTCATTATTCCATATTTGCTTAATTTAAACAATGCCCATGGAGTGATTCAGTAATTATCAAATGAACTCAAGTAAATAAAAATCATACTTTGAGAAGTAATCGATTCTTTGCAGAATCCTCAACAGCTGTTTGTTTTGATGACTAACCCTGGTTTTTCAGTTGAAGAGATTGTCTTGAAGTGCGATCCACGGGCGGACTTACACGAACGATGAGAAGCATAACAAGCGCTTGATAACCATTTAGTTATCAATGAATATTACGGCAGCAAACGCAGTTTCTTTTATAATGATGATGTGGTGTACTTTACACACGTTGTTACTGGTCATCTCTTTAAAGATACCACTGCAGTG
This sequence comes from Paragonimus heterotremus, assembly GCA_013368495.1. Taxonomy (NCBI): domain Eukaryota; kingdom Metazoa; phylum Platyhelminthes; class Trematoda; order Plagiorchiida; family Troglotrematidae; genus Paragonimus; species Paragonimus heterotremus. The sequence continues at coordinate 125,537 of LUCH01000448.1, forward strand.
ATGAAACCGCCTCTACGGATTCCTAGGAATTATTACTATAACTAGGCATCATTTTAACATCGTAGTTATTTGTCTTATTTCAAGGGTTTGGTCATCATACATGAATAATGGCAATCTGACTCAACTAATCGTCTCTCATATTAATGATAGTAATCAAAATTGTTGGCTTACTCCATTGGTTGTGTTGAATTACTCCCAAGTTGAATTTAATAAATTCTGTTTATAAGTGAGTTTTGGACTATGTTGGAGCTTTTCATGACAGTTATTCAATCT
>LUCH01000448.1:126120-136220 GCA_013368495.1 Paragonimus heterotremus
TTTCTTTCATACATTTCTCGTTAGAAACGTTATGGTAACCCCACATTCATGAATTCAACGTGAATCGCGCAGGTTTAGCAAAGTTCGGGAAGCTAGATCCTCTGCCAGTCTGCGTGAAATAAGTGGCGGTATTAACTGCGTTCTTCGTTACACACAGCCTACAAATAACATACCAAATCGGTCGACTAAACCGAAACATGACTAAAAATACTCATGGTTTAAACATTGTGTAAGACATCGTTGATAGCGCAAAACGTCAATTCACTGCAACTTGTCTTTGAACAGTTAAGGGTGAATCACTATATTAGAACTAGCTGCCCAAACGGAAAGTAACTGACAAGAATAATGCCAAATCATGTCCATTCCTTGCGGCCCCTCATTTCCATACTCTGCAAGGATTCGACCACTAGTCGTGTTGTTCCGCACATCTGCTTCAGATTTATTATTGTGAGTTCACGTTTACTATTCACTGCAACGGTAATAAACAATAATTATTTTTCACTCAGCTTTTTGTCACGTTTTACCACTTGACTGACATTTTCATTCAATATATATGTGTCTCGACGCCAAATGTGATCCCTAACTAATCATTATGTCATAACACGTGAACCACAAGGCATTCGTTGGATCGGGTCGGTCTTACTGGCCAAGGGCGCGAGCACCCAACCTTGAAAAATCCTATTTTTAAGAACCGCCGTTAATGAAACTGGCAAGCAATTCATGTTACTGTGCTGTTCTGTCCGCAAGTTCAATCTTTTCTGCACAAAGTAATGAACTACCACTGATCTATTCGCTCTGAGTGCTATTCTAATGATCAAATTTGCCTGATCTGGAAGCCAGACATTATCTTCGTCTGCAACATAGCTCCTGGTTGTCCAGTGTAATTGCTTGTTGAAAGATAGATTTATGGTCTGTTTGAACACAAGTATGCTCATTTTGCAGTAGGTTTTAAATACGAACAAAAAGTATGTTAGTAACTTTGAGAAAAATCTATTCGATAAATTTCATACTCATACTGTTACATATTACTCTCCAATAACCATGCCCCTTTACTTTCTCTATCGTTTTGTTAATGGGTTTGGAGTTTGTTAAAAGCGAGTAATCCGGATCTCTAGAATGAGTTCACTGGCAAGCTATACTCTACAGTGAGTTGCATACAGATCAAATTCTGCAACAGGGTCAGTTGCGTGAAGCATAGTGTGTGCTCAACAACCATGTTGTGTATCCAGTTGCCTACCAAAAATCGATCACTCAGAAATAAGATAGATGACTAACGGATCCGCTGTTGCTGTGTAACATTGATGTTAAGACTGATTCCTCAGACAGTGAGTGAACCGAAGCCCTGTTAACCACTGAGTGCTGTATTCCTATCTGATGAAGTGTCCAAACCGAAGACAAAAGTACGAACCACATAAGCGAAGACTATTGAATAGTGGCACCATTTCGCAAATAGTTGAAGTGGTTACAAAATCTCTCCTTTTCCGTTAAGGCCACCTTCGACTCTATGAGTTTTATTTCGCTTTCAGTAACAAAAAGTTTTTAAGACTTGTTAGATGAGCATGTGTCCCTTTGACAAAGTCAACCTAAGATGTCGATGACAAAATGAGAAATGTATTGTTATCCTGAAGATATTCGTCTTGTCGACTTTTAGTGAAATATTGAAATCATCTGATGAAAGGTGCGTCATAGCTTTCCTAATTAGAAGCAACTACCATCTCATATATAGTTGCATGCTACAAGCTTGAGCATATCTGTGTAATTTCTGCCAAATAGCACTGGCAACATAAGTGCATGCTATCGTACACGACATCCTGTGAATCCTAGACTGTAGTCTACAATTGTAGGCTGTTTTGTGAACTCCGGCTGTTCGTTTTGAGTACGTCGTAGAAAGACAAAAATATAACGTTAAATATCCCATATGGGTGCCTTTATCGTTAACCAGGTAATGTTTGTTTTGCGGATAAGTTATCCAGATCACTTAAAATGATCCATTCAATATGAAGTCTCCGAAGATAGGGGTAGTATTACCATTCTCGTGTTTACCAATTCTTTTGGTGCAAGTCAGATGTTTGGAAAAGAAGACAGAGAGACAAACTGTAATTTCACACCAAATTAGCCTTTGGATTGTCAGTGCAGAGTACGCCCCAAAAATGTTTCCCTATACGCACCGGCTGACTAAAATCCCGCAGTGCTATAGTTACAAAGGTTCTACATTGCATGTGGAAGCATAATGGCAGACAGTCAGTAACGAATAACGATTTTCTTCTCATTGCGTTTCGTGTAAATAGACTCTATCGTTTGTTCTTCCACATATGTTTAAATTGAACATTTTACAGAACAAACTAATATGCATTTTCAGGCTGTAAACAAAAAGACTCAAACTGGAAGAGATGTTTGGTTTTTTGTCGAGGTTCGTTATCACTTTTCACCTTAGTGCTTCGAATGAACAAACAACATATACCATATGTCAACATGATTATTGTGGAAATACTAAGAACTTTTGTCTGCTTAACTCAATCGGTATTCTGACTGAGGTAAAACTTGTAACTCCTTAGAAAAAGACATTAAGAAATGAAGAAAAATTACATGACTTTTAATAAGCCGACTAAAACGGATGTGAGGGATCCCAGTACCTTCAGAAACGTGAAATTTTGCGTTTGGAAGACTAACCCTCACGTGTCAGTTTGAAGACCATGGTTAACTTGTTTAACAACCAGTGGTGTTCAGCAAAGCTTGATGACCGTAATTACTTTGGCACTTACATCTGAGCTCATTTATGTAATTGTTTATCACACTTCCTAAAGTTGTACTTGGAAACTGATACAGTGACCGACCAGGATTGCACACTGAGGTTCTCTCGGAGGTGACATGAGCTACACTTGGATCACAAAACAGACTGTGAATGGGAAGCAGTAAAAGTGAGCTTAAGGCTTACATTGTCCACTGTTACGCTTGTTACCTTGTAATTAAGATTCCCCTTGCATAACACAATTCAGTAAAAAATGTTTTTCGATACTGATGCCAACACTTCCTCGCGAATAAATAACTGAGGTAGATGCAGCTTGAACATTTTGTTATACTAATCCGAATTTTGTACAATCACAACCGCTTCACTATCGACTATTTTCAATAGCACTGTAAAACGGTTTGTAAAGCAGTTCTCTCTTCCAAACCTTGCTTTTAGTGGTGACCATGCAAACTGTAATAACCGCATTTTTAGCTGGTGATCACCACCTCTTGCTACGTGGTCGTCCATTTAGGTCATTCATAATTAATTTCGAATCAACAACGTTTATCCACGGAGGATGTGTACATCATTCCCACTCGGTTTAGGGATGGCTGATCGAAACATGATCGCCGGGCGCAATACGTCCGTACATTCACTAAAAATATGAACACAGCTTGATGTGCTGGTGCACAGGGCCAACCTATCTGTTCCTAAATAACAAAAACGGTAGTTTGATGAACTCAAGAGTGGCGCAAGGGTCCATGTTTCGTTCGTCATTTGAAGGACAAAGTCATGGTTGTGGGTACATTTTTTGTCAGTCATACATACACTGGCTAAAAACCATTGTGGTAGTGTATGTTGACGACCCGCTTATATAATGCGGTGTTCACGGCTACTTGATGGTGACTAACAGCAAACATTGGCGACCATTATCTTCCTAAAACGGTAAAACGCCGAAATTATGACATCACACCTTTTCGAATAAAGCATTGAAACTTCTAACACACTTCTTTATTCAACACATGAAGATCTTTCTTATCCTCTGGTCGAAAAACCAACACCGTCTAAGGACAGGCACTTAGGAAATATGCCACACACGTGTCACACCTGCAAGCATCTCAGACTTAATTCACACACGTATTGTGTGTTGGTTACACAACTGTATAACAAAACTACGCGTCACTCTGTTGAAAAAACTTGAACATTACTGTCACGTGGACAAATGTGGCTGAGCCAGACAAAAAAAATAACCCTTCAAATAACATAACAATTAAATCACAACAAACCGACAAGGCAAACTGGCTGGAATCGTGGTGCATTAACGAAGTCACTGAATTGTACTCAGTTTAACTGTCTTTAACACATTTTATTGTGATATTCGACAGACTAACGGTGTTTTGTAATCTAATTCTAGTAATGCTTTTGGACTGAACTTCGCTTTCATCTCTAGCATTCTGATGTTGTCATGTTTCAGTGGGTCCTTCTTTGTTCGGTCTATTCAGAAAATACTTGTCACTACCGAGTCCAAGGTTAACGCATAACATCTGTTTGCATTCACTTCATCAGTCCTTCGTGGGTTTGAATCCGTTATTTAATGCTTTTTTTGAGTTGGGAACATGAGGATTTATCAAACAGTTGAAAATCTAGTTAATCATGGAGACACGGCTGACTCTGGGGTCGTTTTCAGTGGTTATAAATACTTTCCGAGTTTATCCATGTTTTTCAGGCACTGAAAAGTATTGGTGGCTGACATGGATAGTTAAGCTGCGAGTACCCTCAATAAATCCATCGATAAAATTTGTGTTTATTTTATGGTGGTCTCAAAACTGTTGAGAATCTTCTAAGCAATTCTCTACCACTACAAGCCTATAGTTCTTGTCATTCCACCATCATTGCACCCTTCAGATTTATCGAAGTAGTCAGCAGCCAAGGTTGCCTGAGACTGCACTGTCAACAACCACATGAGCGCTGCGGTGTTCGGCCTCGTAGGACAGAATTTTAGCCAGATAGACTTGGTGGACAAGTAAAAGAGGTGAGCACATCACATTACAAAACCTTGAGTCTTATATATCCGGTTAGCAAAGTACACTGCATTTCATCTGTTTAGGTTGCTTATGCCAAAAACTTCAGATCGCTTGTCTGAATACTGTATTTTACTTCATAATTAACCAGTAATGCAAATACGGTGTGTCTGCGTCTTCGATCACAAGTTGTATATCATCATATAAATGCTCATCTGAAGACTAAGAACTGATGCCGCTTATTTGGAGTAAGTCTGCAAGTATGGAGCTTCCTTTCCTTGCCTTCGAGAGCCTGCTATCGTCTATATCGCAAGACCGTGTTGCGTGCCTACAAACGTAACATACACATCGGATCTATGATGGTCACGGATTTCTAAAACTCCTTCTTAACTACCTGACAAAATGATTTCACGGTTATCCATTAGTTAACATACTGACTGACTTCAAAGGTAACCTGTAATTTGTAGTAACTCAACTTTCTGTGCTAAAAGTGTTAGTTAGCAGGGTGACTCTTTCAGGATTAAAAGTAGCCTGATTTAATTACTAGCACACCCACTTCAAACGATCGGTAGCAGAAACACAGGAGAGAGAGGAGATTATTCGGGAATGGTTACGCGAGATGGTCCTAGGCTTACATGCTCTATCAAAATCGACTTATAATGGTAAATTTCCTCATACGCTATCATCAGCTATTTCACAGCATCCTGCTCTTGTCGTCAATTGAAGGGATACTCTGTTGCGTACACCGCATCGTCAATTCCGGAATCCTTGTTAAACTAAGTTAGAGGAAGATTCCGTTTACAAGTGTGATGGTGAGGAAGATAGCAGAAATTGGGCATTCCTCAAATGTAACCATACTTAACTGATAACTAATCATCTTTGGAAGCTCTGTTTTATTTACTTAGTGGTGGGAACGTTTTGTTGTTTCAGTAAGTCGGATCTGAAGTTACAAAGAAAAAGCTAGATTAATCGAAAGCCTATGGTTTGCTGTTAAAATTTAGCACACGGACTCACCAGCAGTTTGTTGATTTTTATCTTTGTCATTTATGGTTAGAAGTCCCGCGCATGAATCACTCTGGTCTCCACGCTTTTCATAAGTTGTGGTTAGTTTGGATAGAAATATCGGCGTCTCCTGAACGATCCAGCTGGTGATAGACCTGTGTTCAGAGTTGGAAAGTCTCGTCCTACCAAATGGTCGACTTGGACGATTCTTCACTGTTGGTGTTCCATGCGCGACACAGCTTGCATACTCCTCGTCGTCGTCCACACTCACCTCATCGTCTATCTCTGTCGGTATTTGCTCAGCACGCCAGCCTACATACTGGTTCGTCTTTCCAGCTGTCTGACCCATTTCGTTTGAACAAAAGTGACTTTCTATGAGGTACAACCAATTAAGAATCTATTCGTTATTGGCAAGAAAATCAGAGCCCCGTTTCCAGTACAAGTCCGTTAACATATGTAGGGTCATTCACATGCGTCGTTACCAGAATGTACACCAGGATGTAACATGTTCAGCTTGGTGTGAAATTTGCATATACGTTTGCGAACGGTTGGTTGCACGGCTGTGGTGTGCATATGTTTCTCTGTGACAGTTGTGCAAGTGAGCCATGAGCTCAGTCGACCTTGAATTAACTAGATCGTTGATCAACGGATTCACTGAGACAAGCACACAAGGAAACATCTGCACAGTCTGTTGTGATATGATCGATTTGGTGAGAAACGAATGGTAGTGCCCCTTGAATACCAACTTATTAGACGTTACCGAAAAATAAGTTGACTTGTATTGTATAGACATTTACCCTAATGTTACGGAACAACGAGTATGTACTGATCGATACCCGGACGAAACGATCCAGCACCTCCTCAGATTAATAGAATAATTTCAAAAACCGAATGGAAAGTTTGAAATATGGCCATTTCAGTGTTCAAGGCCTTATTACCATAAAATAACACAGCAGACGTAATAAGATAATATACATTTGCACAATAAGGATGAGACCAGTGTAGGTCGTTTCGAACACGAAATTTAAACCGAGACAGTAGGATTAGGTGGTGACCAATTTACCACGAACTCATTGTGACGCACGATAACTTGTTTATTACCATGCATGAATTATTTATATATCCTCATCGCTTGATCAGTTATGAATGAGTGGTTGACGAAGCCGGATGACCGTGACATATAGCCAACAAAACTTGAACACGTTCACCAAAATGTTTACTTCTTGATGACTGGCATTATTATAACTTGCTGTTGTGTTATCTATGTGCAATAATCTTGGTCACCTTGTTTACTGTTGATGACTCATCGACCTTCCATTTGAAGTACAAACTGCTTTGTCATATTCCTGCAGACCGGGTGACTGATTGTTAGTTGACTGCTTGACAGTCTGACTGAAAACTTTAGCGGACTGATTACAGAGGATGACGAGAATTCCAGGTAATAGGTGTAGACAGTGTTGTTAACTTCTCCACGATGCACGTGATGATTGTATTTGTAATGCCGTTCACACACACTAAGTGTCTATAATTTTGGTGCCGGAAACCAGGTGAATATTAAAGGTTTGATCAAATAGAGGCCACATACAGCTTTGACTTAAGCGTGTTTTGCAGCTTTATGGATAAGCACAATTAAAATCGTATATGATTTAGATTTTCACACTCATAATTCTTTTTGAAGGTTTCTTCTGATAAAGTACGTTGGACTGACGACTTACTCATTTGGGTGCCCACAGTACCCCAGTAAACAGGTTCATGAAAAAAGCTTGTGGACCACCCACCACTTATCCTATCTAAGGAATTCATGAAGATTAACATGTGAGTAAATGATCATGCCGCCTGATGACCTTGGAAAACTGCTTTACTGACTCCGGTTTTCCAACTGCCAACAAAGAGAATGAAGTGTGGTTGTCGAATTTTGTGGGAAACTTGCACATAATGGGCAACATTATTTGGTTTTCGTTGGCGTGATGGCACTGAATGAATCTTTTGTGCTGTGGTCGTTGCATACGTGTAAACAGATGGCCTCATGCGATGGCCGCACGTTTTTGTTTTGCAGTTTTGTAGTCAGGTAATGAGGATTGACCCAACTGAATCCCATGAGACGGTGGCAAGTTGGTCACAAGTTTGACCTGTACGAAAAATGTCAAACTTGAGATGGAAGTGGCTGGGCGCACGCGTTACGAAGAGCAGTGTTCAATCAATAGGTGCAAGTTAGTTCTGATGGGTGACTGTTATGGTACCGTGCCCCGAAACGGTTTGTCACAGTCAAGCGAAATGATAACTAACGATGTTTCTACTTAACTGTTCAGGCTAGCCAATGGGTTACATTCAGGATTTTCGCACGCTCCTCTAGCCGAGTAGATTCCGACAATATGACGATAGTAAAACAATTCATGTTATGACCGCTAGTCAGTTTGTGCCAAATGATTTGCTTGTTTTAGCAACGGTGATGTCGCCATCGTCCATAAATCCTGAAAAGATTGAATTTAAAATCTTACACTCCGATGAACGCCTCAGTTAACATTGTCTGTTTCTACCGTACACTGTGGCTATCAAAACTAGGAGTAAACCGCGTGGTAACTAATTCAATTTGTGACCTCTGGTGGTATTTTGAACAAGATCATATGATGGTTTCTGCCTCGATGAAATGAGTAGACGACTGAAATTATCAGTCGAAAAAGACCCTCAACAACATGTAGGTTGCTGAGTCTCGAATCAACTGTCGGTTATAACGAACTGATTATTTATTATAGGGGTCGCAGTCATTGCCGACACATTGTCGTTGAATTTATTCAAACATAACTAGTAACGTTTAGAATCAATTTAAAATTACTTTTGAAGAAAAGTCTTTACAGGAATCAGTGTTCAATGTAAGGGGTGAATGCAGAAATTAGGTGTCTTGTATTCACAAGTGGGCTTCGTATAAACCATCAACACCATATAAACAGTGACCTTTAATTCAGCCATGGGTTCCAGATCACATGAATGTTCGTTCTGTTAAGAACGGAAGGCCCTCAAAACACGCGCACTTACCCCATTCAATCAGGAACTTATTACGAGAGTGGAGCAGCAGCGTAAATAATTTTAACCATGAAAAAATCATCCAAACTGTTCAGCGTTATTCTGTGCAAAATCACATGTAAAACCTATACTACAATGGTGAAACGTTCATAGATCCATTGAATAAAACATTTAGCTGAAATGAATGTAAGCCATGCTAATCAAAACCTTTTGCGTAATTATAAGTTCTCATTAAAAACATGAGTTGCTTAGCGGACACGCAATAAACAAAATCTAGGTTAGCTACAGCAGATATGAATGTGGATTGCGCAAAATAAGTATGAATTAATCTTATGGATCAATCCTGATCACATTTCCATTTGAATAGGAAGAAAACGGTGGGGTAAACAAATGTTTGCAACTCAGTACATATTTTCGCTAATGGTGCACTTTATGTCAGCTGCATAGACAGATGCTCTATTGTCAACGTTGTGTTTGTCTGTGCTCGGCCTGAATGCTGATGGCCAGAATTTTGTCGCAGGTTTACGATATCACAGCGATTATGCTGCAAGTAACATATTGCTGAATAAAATATTCATGAGGTTGGCCTCTGAACATCCGAGGCGCCTGAAACACCGGTGTGGCATCCGTCTCTTGTCAAATTGCACGATACATATCTGCAACATTTGAGCTGTATTTTTCTATGGTTAGGAAACCTGTCTGTTCTGCGTCCATCTTCGTTAGATTCTCCTTACTGGCAATTTTTGCTCGCAAGTGTTTGAATGCATTACTAGATAAGCAGTGCTCAAGTTTGGTCTTGTGTTTCAAATGCATTTACTCTTCCATCGCGGACAGTAATATAAATTCATCGATTTCAATGAACTGTATTAAATTTGAGGAAGCTTAATTCACATCTACATTGTTACTTTTGGTTTTCGTAAGTTGCGTACACCTGTAAAGAACATAGTAGACAACTCAATACTCGTTTCAGTTATAAAGGAAAAGTCGAGCGGTTCGGCTTTGTTGTTTTGTTCTAAGTAACTCAAGAGTGGTTCCGCGTACAATAGTTACCATTCCAAGGCTTGAATTCACGGCGGCCGTCCTCGAAAACATGACTAATAAGGCTCCTTGTGGATGAACTGAGAATGCGTATCGATCGCGCAGTTCTGTGGACGGAGTCAATGATAGTACTGTAATATATTTGCAATACATCGTCGCGCTTTGTAATACTTGTTGCAAACCGAGTGAGATTAATAAGTGTGTACATTACATTACCCGACCTATACTGCTCCCGACCTATACTGCTACCTTGCCGAGGTGGTCGGGCTTGTGTACTGTTTTGATCCGGC